>DVQG01000601.1:0-13696 GCA_018231605.1 Papilio ambrax
CGAAAATATAGAGATCCATTGAATTACTGGTCTTTTATCAGACAATGCCCATGTGTTCTTCTAAACTCTCCTCCACATTTATGCCAAATTTCATCAAGAGCCGTTCATTCATAAGCTAGTCTCTAACATCCATCTAAACTTTCGCATTTATGTTAGTGCTAAGACTTTTATATGCTATTAAAATATATCGTTGAGTGAATTTGAAGGCACTTACATGTTACCACCTAACAGCTTAGAGTTGGCCGTAACCACAGCTGCCCCGATCCAGACCAGCACAAATACTTCAGCAAACTCGGGTCCTCCATCATTGGAGTTATCAGCGCGCTCTGTGGAGCCCTGCAGGATTGTTGCCATCAAGGTGCACAGCAACAATGGACCCCAGAGATCCCCTGGAAATTAAAAAGTTAACATTATTTCTTTAAATTTAATGTGTATATAAATATAATGCGAGATCATTGGATACTAGCTGTTGCTCTTGACTTCATCTATGTGGAATTTATAAATAGTTACTTAGTGATATCTTTTTAATGGTGCAAGGTTTTTTTAAATTGGCCTGGTAGTTATGAGTAATTTCAAAACATACACAAAAAACATTTCCTCTTTATAATATCAGTATAGATAAACTCTACCATTTTAAAGGCTGCAAATAGAAACTTATAACTGACTATTTGGTCAATGCAAAATACAAACTCTTTGGTTGACAAGTGTGAATACAGCCAAAGAGGTTGAATACTGGCCACCGAGATTGAATGGTTTAAGTATTAAGAAAATAGTGAAAAAACAATAGATAGAAGGATGCGGTACAAGATGTAGTTGCGAGTTAGTTTTTATAATTTGTAAAAATGTAAATAAGTTGGAATAAACTTTTTTTTAGTTAGAAGAAGTTTTTGATTTGTATTTTTGGCTGCAGCGCTGTCGGTGACAAGTTAAACACTATAACACTATCTTCAAACCACAACTTCATACATGCTAATTTATAACAAAAATTTAAGCAGCTTGAGTTCTCCCAGAATGTTTTTTATTTGTGGCAAAATAACTTATTATGGGAATACTCTAAGATCCATCCATCCATCCATGGTATAATATTAAAAATAAGAAATAAAATGATCAACTTACATTCCTTAAGTAAACTGGTCTTTTCTCTGGGTATTAAGACATGGAAAAATTTGTTGCCAACAGCTCTTAAATCTCGCATCTGAAAGTAAAATAATAAGAAATGCAATCACAAAGCATAGGTAAACAAATTACAATGTTAAGATTTATGACTGTGCCAGGCAATTAATTAAACATTTGTTTTTTTGTATAACATTCTTTTAAATAGGTGTCATTATGCTGGTCCTTGTGCAACAAATATGTTTAAAAACAATATGAATTACTTATGAATTTATTACTTAACTAGCTGTTCCCATGCAACTGTATCTGCATTACATTATAAAAACGGCATAATATTATTTACATTTTGTAAAACCTTGAATTGCAAATGACTGAATACTAATATTTCAATGACAGTCATGGCTTTTGACATTACCAGACAATTATTTATAAGTAACCAACTATGCTTCTTTGCTATTGGCTTGTAGTTTTTGTCCCTTTCCCACACAACACTTTTTTAAACTACCTTTTGCCTCCAGTTTAATAGAATGAAAACATAAAGCCTAAAGCATGTTGTAGGTGTAGGTCTTTGTATAAAATGAGTTATACAAAAATATGCTGTGATAGCTGACATCCTACATAAGTAGTGTGTATTTATGCCTTATTATAACAGCATAGATTTTAGATTTATTTAGTTTTTATTGACTTACAAATGTTTCTTTGATGGGTTCATCGAGGGTATTGAATTCCATACTTTCCCCGGAAGGACCTCCTTGAGATGGAATGTTCATTTCACCTTCTACCACACCCACATCTCCAGCGGGAAACATCTGTATTGTAAAATAATTGGTCATTTAATAAATAAATTGTTTGAAATCTTATATTTCACTGTTATCTTATCCAGTCAATACACTATTTCCATGTTTATGATATTTCTAACATACTAAAAGATAACAAAACGAGTAGTATGAATCAATATGGAAATTGTTACTATAAGTGTAAAATTTTATTCTATAAAATAAATTGTATCATCAAAATGAAAATATCCTGGGAATTCCTTACATGTTTAAAAAGTAATATATAAACAATAAATATGCATTATTGCACAAAATAATTTTGAAATACGTAAAATCGCAGTATCAATGCCTATAGAAAGAATTCACTCCACTATTGCACTTTCTACTTACATCGTATTTTGAGTCGAATGTTGTCATTTTTACCTTCCTGAATTACTTTATAGAAAATCAAGTGTAAAATCAAAAAACTTCCAACACATCAACGCACAAAATTTACTTTGCTTGTTTCAAGATTTCAAGCTTATTTAAATGACATTAGCCTGACGTTTGTTCGTTCTTTGACATTTAGGTATAGTTCAAAAATTCGATGACTAATTTTATACTTTAAGAAACGTAGGATAAAGCATCATGAATAAAAATTTCAGCTGCATTTGATTCTGATTAGGATAGTAATTATTTGACTAAAGACCAAAAAGGACTTTATTAAAATATTATGCACGTTCATCAGTAAAGGTGCATTTTATACTGGGGTATGATATGTTGCACCGAGATGTAAGCTTGAAATGAATTTGAAGATTGGCTTTTTTCTGAATTTATAAGGCAAATACAAATATGAATAATACTTTTGAAGCGCTTTTGTGGCTTTTAAGTTGTTTTGCAATGATTTTCTTTTTTTACGAGACGGATCATACTTTTGATATTTTATTTTATTAGTAATCTGTGGTCAACGATTTTGTAACGATTTGTCAAACAAAATCAAATTGAAATTTGTTTGTCTTTTAATCGCGGTTAATTCTTTGTTCATTTTACAAACACGATTATGAAATAGTGTTAAAACTACACTTTTAATCTAAAACTAACCTAGGTTTATATCTGAACCATGTATGTAGCAAGCCATGAAGGTCACAGTTAAAAGTAAGATCTATATTTTTCTCTTCATTTATGAAAATAGGTTTATTATTATCATTTTGTATATTGATATAACTGTATTTTAGGTTGGACTGGTGTTGCTACATGGCGTTGGATAGCTAACGACGACAACTGCGGCATTTGTCGTATGCCCTTCGACAGCTGTTGTCCTGATTGTAAACTTCCCGGAGACGACTGCCCTCTTGTCTGGGGCGCTTGCTCTCATTGCTTCCACATACATTGCATTGTGAAGTGGCTACATTCACAACCTCAACAACAGTGTCCCATGTGCCGACAAGATTGGAAATTCAACAATAAGTGAATTTATTGTAAGTATTGATTTTCCTCATAAATCCAATAAGAGATTCATACCAAGCAGTATTGATAACCACATTACGGGCCTTTAGAAATATCGAAACTATTTTTATAAGACTATGTCAATGGTAGTTCCCTCCCCCAGACCTAGCTTAGGGCATTGGCTTGCAACATGAAGTAAATAAACATTTACATTTATTTTGTCAACAAAACTAGGAGTCATCATGAACCTGCCCTTGCCCTTACAGAGAGACAGCACAGTATGTTCGTTTTCCACAAATATGGATCAGTCACATAACTAAATTCCCTTTAGCACTTTCTCTTTCATGCAAGGAGTAGATAATATAATGTAACATAAATCATCTAAATTAAATGCCAGTTTCTTAATACTAAATTGTGATCATTTGATAGCTAATCCTTAATATGGGAATATTGAGACCAAGTTGTACATCGGTCTTAGCAATTAGTGTTAACCTTATGTTTATAATGGTTAATGGTGCCAAGTACATGCTTCCACTATAAAATTAATAATAACCATGACATTAATTATAATCTATGGAATTTAGATTATTAGATTACTCTGTTTCTGTATAATAATAAACAATTGTCTCATTTATAGAATAAAGTGGTATTCTCAAAACATTTTTATAACAATAGGTACCCCAGTTTAAAATAATGTTATATTGTACAAAATCACATGAAATTAGTTAATTTTGATAAAATAAATATTGTGTCTTCTATTATTATTGTAACTTCCTTAATTTCAATAAAAAAATGTTTTTAACTATTTGAAACTGGTTAATTGTTGCATTTAGTATTTCTATATAAAACTGTTGGTCTCAAAATCTTTTTAATTCATTTAAAAAATTAATGTTAATAATATTGAAAGTTAAGGGAGAATAATAAAATATGCTGTAAGTTAAAGTGCAAGCCTTCTAAGTTATAGCTATTGCAACAAAGCACTCTCAGCCTAGTTGCCTCAATCCTCTTATTAACACATTTATCTAAACTGGATTTGTTTTACAGAATACCCTTAAGAATCCATATTAGTTAGTAGGCTGGTGCATATTAAAAGAAAGGGAACATGTTTACTTCTTTTAAATGGATTGATTTTAAACATTGTCATTGCCAGAAACAAAATTTAGTGAACCTTTTAAATATTTGGATATTTAAACACTGAGCTATCTAACTTTCAATTATTATTGCAATTTTATTTGCATTTCGTTTTCGCAAGCATCTGAAATGTTCCAATGGTCGGAAACAAAGAGCCACTGAGTGCCTGTGCGAGTACGCGCAGACAATAGGCCACCATGCAACATGGCGTGCGCCACCCGGCGTGGCGGCCGCCGGTATTGCGTCCATTCTCATAGTAAACAATCACTTTTACAACAATTTAAGTATGGGTCAAGTCATTGTATCCGTGTGCCACCAACTATGTAAACTGTTAAAAATTGCAATCCATAAAATGTGGACACAATAATGTATTTTAAGTAGACGAACTAAAGTTTAATAAGGCTCGGTAAGTAGTTACGGCGCCGCGGACGTTTAGTTAAGTCGTCGGCTTCGCATCAGTCAGTCGCGCGCCGCGGTCGGAACGGACGCGCCACACGCCAGCGCTCACCAGTGCCGTGACAGACGCGTAGTGCCGTGCTCGCGCTCATTATACTATAGTGCCCGTGTTATAGTATTGTACGAGTGAAGCCTCGTTTAAGCATGCTTATGGTACAGACCAACGCGCAGCCCATGAAGACTAACAAGATCAAAGGGCCACCTCCCGTCCCGCCCCGGCCCAGCCAGAGCTTGGTGGCCGAAGCTCTGGCTAAGACGAGAAAGGCCGTTACTGAGTCTAAATCAAGTCTCTCCAAGTCCCGAGCATCATCAAAACAGGACCTGAACAATGTTAAAAAGGCCAAAACATTAGACAGAACGTACGCAACGAGCCAACAGATCGTGTCGCCAAAGCAAAATGGTCTCGCCAGAGTCAAATCCTTCATAAGAGATGTGATCAGTGACCGCAGCTCGTCCTCTGATGAAAAGAAATCCAGCGGCCAGAACTCTAGACGAAGTTCCAGTGATAGCAACTGTATTCAGGGACCGACATCCGTGAAGCGGTCGAATGAATCGTTAAATTCTAAAGCAGTGAAAACTTGCAGACAAATTTTAGTACGATCTCTTTCAACTTCGAACAAGTTAGATCAAGATTCTAAGTGCAAAGTTTCAAAGTCTTCTAGTTTTGCAGAGAAAACGTTGCCTTTGAGAAAAGCACCACCACCGCCACTGTCACCTAAACCTAAGTTAAAACCAATGAAACCTTTACCTGTAAATAAAGCTGCATCAAACCAAAATAAACAAAAGAAAGAATTGACAGAAGTTAGTCCGTATTCCTTACCGATAGACGCCAAAGCTGAATCGAATATAGTTCCGGAAGCGCCATACGCCACAGTCGATGAAGTTCAAGAATTCGACGACAGATTAAGAAATAGCCCGTCGAGACAAAATAATTCGTTTGATACTCAACATGTTTGTAACACTTCCTCGGTCGAGGATCCGAATAAAAATAACAATTCTCTTGAACGTAAAACTTCTCGTGTTACCGAAATGCTTATATCGGAAATCCTCGCGAGCAGAAACAATAATACGGACGAAGCGAATACGGTAATAGACAAGGGTAAAGATTCGGATATACTGTGTAATGGGAACGACTCACCTGAGATCACAAAGGATATGAACAACCATGAGATGTTGATATACGAGCTCCAGACTATGCGGTCGCAATCCAATGTGCCTGATGCTCTGGACGCGGACGCGAGCGAGCAGTTTGAATCTGATTCAGAACCTAACTACGCCGTGTGTTCGGTGACCAGTGAACAGACGGACGATATGTATGAACAGGCCTATGCTTATATTGCGGATGATGATCTCAAATCCAGGTAAGATAATAAGAATTCAGAGGATTTTAAGGACTTGAAAATTTGATGTTAAGAAAACATCTTACAATGTTAGTTGTTTTGTCAAAGGCATTGGTTATGTGTTGAAAGGTCACTTGATAGGAACGTGCTAACAATGTACTGGTTCGCTTACATCGCAAATTATTACACAGCTATAATGTTTCTAGGACAAAGTAAAATGGTATCAATTGTAAAACGTTCTAATGAATGATAGCTTTATTTTGATTGAAGTTTGTTGATTTTAAGTAAAAATGTATTTATCGATTTTCTTGATAGGAAACTGATATGGAATATTGGTTTCTATTCAGTGGATACGTCAGTAGAAATCTCCTGATTAGCTCTAATCTAAATTATACTGATATGTTTAAAGATTTTCTTTAAAGAAAGAAGCACTGGCATTATTAAAAATCATTCTTTTTATGTTGTACGACAAATCTATTGTAAAATGTAGAACGTCGAATAACGGTCGTTTTGTTATAATTAGAATTCTTTTAGTAAATACGTAATACGTTAATAGTTGATGGACGTTAAGTAACGGTGTACTGTATTTATGACTTTAAAATAAAAATTTCCATTCGTCACACTAATTACTATAAAATTAGTTGTTTATCTGTTACCAAACAGAATATGTGGTAGGATTTTTTATGTCAAACCAAATTTCTCTTATAAACACCATGTTAATCCAACTCATATAAATACCTAAATGAAGTTATAAATCTTGTATGACCGTATTTTATCACCTTGTACAAAAGCATCTAGATGATTTTAAATTATTACACGTTATAGAATCCGATTATCGATTACGAAATAATCTCCAATACTTGACAGATTATCCATAGTAACTCTTACATCACGGAATAAAGTTGCTATATGAGCATAGCTGTACCTAGTGAACAAACTTAACCTCGCTGTGTTCGCTAGTTTGAATATAATCAACTTAAACTGCTAACTCTACCACTGATAATAAAATTATCTCCTTACCTATTGATTCCATTACGACTAGTCTAAACGGATTGACCGATTTTGTAGAGTAGGTTGCAACCTAGAATGAATTGTATATTCCACTCCCGAGTAGGGTTAAACTTTTTTTAATTGTTCGTTTGTTATCAGGCTCCGTAAGCAGTTTCGCGCGATCAGTACGATGTCGCTATCGGGGCTGCCACCGCTGCCCAAAAGTCTGAGCGGGTTCGCGGACGTCGAGCCGGATATGTGTGAGTCCCCAACTCACACAGAGGACCCGCCGCCACAGGACCTTGACTCACAGCTCACCTATCTTAAAAAGGAAATGGTGAGTACTAAGAGTGTTTACTCTCCCCGTGCGTAATTTCGTCAATATTGAGTCTTGAGTTTGTGATATCTTTTTTAGACCTTTAAGGTTTTGACAGTTCAACTAAGTATTGATAGTTAGAAATGGTGTTTTACAATTTTATTAGCTTTAATGTTGTCCAAAGTAAAAGTTGTTGGGCAATGAAACAAGCTTTTTCATGTCGTACTCATCCTAGTTCTTGTAGTACTCGTCCCAGTAGTTCTTCATACCTATAAGTCTCGAAATGCAAAATTTGTAAATTTACAATAATTTAATTCTCAATATCAGTTTGCTACCACGATATTGCTTTACAGGTCGAGGTGTGTTAAATGGAATAAAACGATCGTAAAAATGTTTACACAGGGCAGTAAATATTTGATGGGTCGTATAAAACGTTTCGGCAATGCGTCCCGATATCATAACGTCCGTTGCAAACCGCTTTTACTTTACAAAACGCTAAAACTGCGAAGAGAACTATATAAGGGTATATTATTCGATTACGTTTTCCTGGTACATAAATCTTGATTGTTATCTTTTTCACACGAACATAATTGACAAAGAAAATGCTTTACATTAAAAAATCTTAAGTAATAAAATATGTTATTAACTTAGTCCGTTGTAGACAATTCTAAACCAACATTATCTTTATTCTATTTAATGTCTGTTGGATTTTTCTAAGTAATAATAGAATTGAAAGCATCTTTTATAAGGTTAATCACTTATCGTTAGAACATGTCACGATAGCTTTATATGGCGTAACAATCCTTTTTGACTCTAATAAACATAAACTGTAGGAGTAAATCAAAACATGGTATCAAAGAGCAGGTTGATTTCATTCCATAACAACGTAGTGATGTAATAGCAAATAAAACTTCGTGTAACCTTCGTTTAACCCGCTCCCATCTGTTCAATCTCGAGTTTGCTAATGTTGGAATTGACTATAAATCAATTGGTAGCTTCCTTTTAGAACTCTCCCGCTGCCAAACCGGGCGAAGCTATCCAAATCTTATTCCATTGAAATAAACTTTCACGGTTTTTAAAACTGCAACCATGTCTGTTTCTAAGCTTGTATTTGTTTACTTTCTTATGACAGTAGTGTTTTGGTTTTTACCAGTTTTCTCTGTTGATACGATTGAATCAAAACTACAGCAAAAATTTACTAAGGGATCTTTTTATAGTATAGAAAAACAAGATTTTTGCATCTAGATTTCAATCTTTGAGTGCTATTGTAAGTTATATTGATTACAACAGGACACTTTCGGTATAATATCGATGTTATTGTCGTTCTACCTACGAAGAACATACGTCCCACATGGCCATCGGTTAAGTTTTTATGATTAAAAACTGTTATTCTACAAATTAATACTAACGGATCTATACCTATGTTTGTTATGGTATTGAATGCTTAGACTACTTTTTAATAGGGCTTTTTTTTTTAATACAGATATGATTTGACTTGAATTTTATTAATATTATACATGCTTAAGTTTAGATGGATGTTTGTTAGAGGGTGTAGTCCAAACGGATTAACGGATCTCGATGAAATGTCAAAGACGTAGCGGATCGTCTGGAAGAACACATATATTCACGGGCGTGAGCTTGTTTTTTATAAAAAGTTATATCTGTGTTGTGTCGAACTGATGACTAATTCTCTATCCACTGGAGTATTATCAATGGAGTAAATATTGCGCAGTTTTATGTGACGCAAATCGCGCGTGTCCTGCATACCCGAGTAATCTGAATTTATATTGATAACCATGTTATTTTATATGTAACCACTCTTTCTATTTAGTGAGAAAACTATATATTGCTTTTAGTTTAAAATCTATTTACCAATTATTAAATGTAATAGCAAAATGTTCACTAAAAATTTAATAGAAAAATTATGAAGGAAAAAACATTTTGCAAAGCTAGTAATTGCGGTATAGATAAAGAATATTGTTTTAGGTCAAAACACCATAATTAACACTTACGCGCACACGACAAAAAGTTGACGTAGATATTTGCAACGTTTTGACGTAGATTACTTCATTCACCTTCTTAGTAGTTATGAAGTAATAACGTGTTGCATTCTTTCATATTATTTTTATTTACGTTAGTTACTAACATGTAAAAAATTACGATTTTATTCTCATTGAGATGGACATTATGATGATTGTAATAAGACTAGGAAATGATGATAGGATTTCGTGAAAAGTAACATGGTAAAGCACGGAATGATGACTGAGATGACGGAAGAGAGATCGATATAGAGGACGAAATGCTGGTGCAACATATTTCCGTGTGTGGGAAAAGGACAGGAAGATGATGAATAAAAAGCTTTATGTTATAATTAAATGTGTATTGGATTTCTGTATGAGTACCCTATAATGCACCGATTTATTTAATCTGTAATTTATCGGTCCTATTTCGTACAATAGAACTGCAATATCGACATGTAATTTACACAATTAATACAGCAGAGCCAAGTGTAGGATGCGAATCATTAAAACGTTCAAGGCAACACAACACAATTAGCAAGAACCTGTTCCTATTGAATGCCGTTCGCGTGACACAAGCGGAATGATCGTTGTGGTTTTTATTATTAAAATTTTTGGTGTCATAAAAACTACGACGTAGAAACAGAGAAAAAAATTATGGAGTTATAATAGAGGGATCCTGTCCCTTTATAAACCAGGCGATAAGCGTCGTTGTATTGATTATTTTCTAAAATTAAGTTACATAACCGATGCATGTTATTTGGACACGAAACGGCTTTTTAATTTTTTATTGCCCTGAATAGGTTTAAAATTCAAATTGTGAGCGTTAAAATAATTTGTATTTCGAAATGATGACGATTTTGTAAAATAAAAGATGTATGGTGTAACAAAATTAAAAAAGAAATCGTTATTATACGTAGATTGTTTTAATTGTAATTTTTAAAGCTATAAGTTGACATTCCGAAATATGTACATTACTCCTAGAGATGGATGGATTGCGTGAAAGGTGACATGATCAAAAAGGGAGTGATAACTGAGATGGCGTATGATAGAGTTATTTGGAGGACAAAAACCTGTTGCGCCGACCCTACGGGAATAGGATAAGGAGAAAGATGATGATGACTCCTAATCCTGGAAACTTTATCATAAATAACTTTTAAGTCTAATCCATTTTTTTAAATCTATGTTTTGTTCTTATTAACTGTAACATTATTTCTTACATGTTTTAGTTGACATAACTATTTTCCTTGTGAGGAGTTTAATTCTTTATTTATTCAAATTTGGTTACGTAACCAAACCGTGTTCTACCTTCGTGATATAATGGTATTGGTTGTGACTGGAAATAACATTCAGTCGTAAATAACTTTCCAACGTCTCCTATGGCGTCTAAAAGTGCCCATGGCGACAATTTTCTAAGACATTATGAAAGTTATATATGAACATCGAAAAGGGTAAGCTACGACTTTCTACTTTGCTTCTTTCGTTCGAGTTCCCACGCGATTGTTCAACAAACGTTATAGATTATGCAAAGACATGTAATACTGAGAATGCCTCGTATTTTGTGATAATGTATCGCTTTTTATGTCATCGGAGATAGTATCAGTCAAGTTGCTATATAACGAAAAGTTTTGTCTATTTTGAAACGTTGGAAGGTTTCGGCAGTGGAAACCCACATTAAAAATCGACGTCATAAGACATTTTAACTGATATAACGAGTACGGGCTGCGCACACCGCGTAGCGCTAGATTGACGGACAATCGGCCTGTTGACCCGTATTGTGTCTAATGTCACATACTCGTGTCCGGGTAGGCACTTGGCACTGTCCGCTAATACTAACCTTTAAGTAATTCAGGTTACCTATAAGACTTTTAACTGATTGCATAATCATTCATTAGTAGGTTACAACTACTTTTTTTAAGTTACATTTGAGTTTGCGTTCAGTAAGCGAGTGTTATTTTAACTAACTAATGAATGTGTACTTATTTGGTCCATTTCGACTAAGGTAAGGACGCAATAACAAATATGTTCAAAAACCCCAATCAGTTGGCGTCTTGAATATTTACCTATTTTTTGTGATTATTGACTTTGTGCACTGTAATTACTGCACTCATAGTAGTTTTAATAACCATTTAGGTAGGCTTACATTACTACATCTACACTAAATCTAACTTAGTGACTTCTGAGTAAGATATATAAAATTTTACTTATTACACTTTTCTGTTCTTACCTTATAACGTTAATTAATTCGTTTTCTAACACTAATCTGTCAAATTAAATAAAATGTGTAGCGTGCGGCGAAGTGACGACGCTTTCCTGGAAGCACGTGGGTATTCTTAGCGCGTGCGACACCCTGGCACGGGTTACGTCATAAACGAACTAAAAATACCACGATGTCTGTTATATGTGGGAAAAAGGGATTATTATACACTCATTATTTCCAGATGCAACCTTTATCGCTCCGAAATAATATGAATGTGCACAGTTTTTATGAATCTACAAACACAGTATGGCTCATTTTTATACGATTGATACGAGTTTTTTTGAAAGCCGATAAATGAAACAGATATCTAAGATATCGTGACAATTTCTCTAGTTTTCTATAGATAATTTGCATTGGTCAGTCCAATTGTTACCTTCATAATGCTATCCTAACCAATAGATTAAATGCTTACGCATGCGAATAATCCAGATGATCGTTTAATCTTAAGGGCTAACAAAGAATGTATTGTACATTCTTTTATTTATTAATGGATGATTACTCTTAGTTAGTGGACATAATTTGGTAGTATGAGTCCTATCTATACTATCCGTATAGTCACCCTATTAATATTTATAATTGGACCCAAATAATTGTTATTGAAAGTGAAGGGGAACTAGGAAAGATTCCTCAGGGTCAAGTCAACGATGGTTTTAAAAATGTCGCATAATTTGTGTCAATAATGTGGTATTCTGCAATGCTCGAAGATGTAATTTTCGTGCATTTCAAAGCATATAATTCGTCATGACAAGATAAGCAAACGGCTTAAACAAGACGCAAACAGTCATAGAAGCGATTTGTCATACCATATTAAGCAAATGAAATAGCTTGCGATAACTCCCAAACGAAAAAATATTCTACATATAGTTAAATAACTCAATATCTTTTAAGGTTAGTTTTAGATTTTTAACGTATATACGTAGGAATATACCGTTGTGAAGGCACACGCCCACCACTTAGCGACTGGACAGGTTTCTGATTTCAAATTTGTGTTTCCAGAATTCCAACACTTGGTTACCACGCAAAAGAGTTACGATAATCTTTAATGTGCTGTTTTATCTATTGTATGCATCGCGTTTGGATTAAAAGCACAAGTTTTGGTATTTACGATGTGTCTATTTTTGTTCAAGTCAACGGAGAATTAACCAAAACAAAGTGTGTCTCGATTCAAAGAAGTTATATTGAATTTGTTTTACAATGGTAGCGTTTGAATGTTGAATTGTAGAGCATTCAGTTAAATGGCTACTTAAAAATGTTTTTTTTACTCTGGTTTGAACTGTAGTGGAAAATATTAGTAAGCAAGTAGCAAAGTAATTATTTCAAATCACACTTAATATTTTTTATTCTAGTACAGGTGTATAAAGTGAAAGAGAAAAAAAGATTTGGACCGTGTTTTCATTATCATATGATCTAACTGTTTGTCATGGGTGCCCAAATTTGGAGTCATTGACCTGTGCGGCAAGTGACACGGTTGCGCTTGCGTCTCATACAGCGAGCTTAACAAGATATCAATTGTTCATTATACAATTGTCCACGGATACATTGTATTATGTCACCGATTGATTGTAAACTTTGTCAGTTTATAATATTACTAGGCTTAATTGACAATTACCTACATCTAAAAATTGCTTGGCATTTGGGAGAACTTATTAGTAACATCATCGACATAATTTGTAAGAGATTTATTGGTGTACTTTACGCCCGTCAGCTGTAGAAAGGCAATACCAATTTTGTCGACAACGTCCACACAAATGTTCGTAACTAGCTGTTCCCGCGCGGCTTCATCTGCATGAAATTAGGAAAATTTTATTAATATATTGATAGCAAATGTCAAAATGACATGACATGACAAACCTTGGCAATCTTGCTTCCTT
>DVQG01000602.1:0-13692 GCA_018231605.1 Papilio ambrax
GGCGTGCCGGCCTATTCGTGCTAAGATGTTAAAGCGGGCACTACCACTGTTAAAAGTTAAACTGTTTACACTTTTCCAATAAAAATCATCAAACGGGGCAAACAAGGAGTCGGCCACTTACTTTCGAAAAAGATTTGGTGTGATCTCTACTCATAGACAACAGTAAACATATGCCTTACTATTCTTAATACGTACGAGAAGGAACTTATCCAAAGTGGACTAATTTCAATTACTGATTTGTTAATTTAGTTATTTAAGTTCTTGCTTTATGAAAAAAATAATAGTCGTATAGCTGAAATTTCGTAACTTAACGTATTCTTTTCAGACATTTTAAACAGTTTACAGAAGTATAGTTACGAGGCAATGAAAAATAACGGAATCCTTCGAAGTTGGCTAGGCCATATCCTTTATTTCAGTAAGTTGTACATTAATTAAATAAGAAATGAAATGAAGAAAGTGTAATGTAAAAAATTGTCCCTATTCTGAACATTGAACTAAGAAAAAATATGCATGGTAAACTAGTTTAGAGGATTTAGAGGAAGCTTGACTAAAATAAGTTTTCACTCATAGATAACGATGAAATTTACAAGGGAGGGTTTAAAATTTATAAAGTCTGTGTAAACTTATTATACATGATTTCAGTTGTAGTTGACCCAGTGGATTTAGAGGTAATACTAAAGACTTGCTTAGAAAAGGATGACTTACATCGATTTATCAAAAATGTAATCGGAAATGGTGGAATATTTGCACCAGGTACTGATGTGATAATAATATTAGTTAGTAAGAATTAGTAGTAATTGTGTACAAAACAAATCTGTAGCATCCTAGCACTGATGATGCATTTGATTTTTGTACGATGGACATAAGGAATATTTGTCCAATTTTCTTTATCTTTTAAACTGTATTTAGTGCCTATCTGGAGGAAACGACGAAAAGTTATGGTTCCGGCTTTCAGTCCTAAAATAGTAGAGACTTTCATTGAAATATTATCTGAACAAAGTGGAAAGTTGGTTTCAATACTTGCGGAATGTGCAGGCAAAGGTGAGGTCAAAATGGGGCCTTTCCTTAGAAGGTGTACTCTTGACTCCGTTTGTGGTGAGTAGAAACAAAAAATCGTAGGACGGTATTTTCCGCTATAGCTGACATTACTTTGCTGTATTAATTTATGTGATATATGATATTTGCGATTTCTGATATATTTTTGCCCTCTGCCGTACAAAATTGCACCTTGCCGAATTCTTCAATTTAACTACTTTTCGTTTAATAACATTTTTATTTTCATAGAAACTACAATGGGAATAAAAATAAACGCTCAAAATCATCCTGATGCTCCATTTCTGAAAGCATTGAAAAATATGCTTAATTTGGTTTGTGAAAGAATTTTCCATCTATGGCTACAACCTGAATGGTTGTACAAGTTTTTTCCGCAGTACACGACACATCAGAAACATTTGAAGGAAATGCAAGATTTTGTACATGAAGTAAGTTTAATGTTTTAAGATGAAAAATACATATTTAAAATTAAACATTTTTACTTGGAATACGTAAAAATCTTAACAATTAATTGTACGCGTGTGAAACTTTGTAAGTGGCTGTCGATACTTTAAAAAACATCACATTGCAAAGCTTATCTTTGTTCTCTTTTCACTGTTCTCTCACAACAACTACGCCGTTTTTAAAATAGTTATTAGACGGATTCAAAAACGTTTGTTGTATTCTTTACAACTCATAGCTTCTATTTCCCCAGGTTATACAAAAGAAAAGAGAAGAAATCAAGAACGAGAAGTATTTGAAGTCAGAAGTAAATCGTAACTTTGGTGAGACATAACAGAACAGGAATGAGTAAAATATTTGAACAGAAATCAATTCTGATAACATTTCAGGTTTAATTAACTATAAGACTCAGTCGTTCCTCGATCTTTTGATAGAATTTTCTGGTGGTGAAAATGGCTACACTGATCTGGAGTTGAGAGAGGAAATAATGACGCTAACAGTAGCCGGTACTGACACGTCGGCTGTGTCGATTGGGTACACACTAAAGTTGTTAGCGTTATATCCAAACGTGCAAGAACAGTTGTATCAAGAGTAAGTCGCACTTTACTTCACTACTACTACGTTTGAGTCTCTACTGCGAGTAGTTAGAGGAAATACATTGCAAACATTTTTTCAGATTATTGGATGTTTTAGGAAGTTCGGATCGACCAATAGTTAAAGAGGACTTGTTAAAGTTAAAATACTTGGACCGTGTTATGAAAGAGTCGCTAAGATTATTTCCACCAGTTCCATTTATTATTAGAAAAGTTTTAGAGGACATTTCCTTGCGTAAGTATTGAAAAACGAGTTTTTGTATATATTTAAAAGGTAGTGGAATCAGTTCTAATATACGTCACAAAGACTTTAGGATAATTGTATGCTTTGTAATTCTTGAACAGCATCAGGTAGAGTACTACCAGCCGGTTCAGGTGCAGCGGTCAGTATCTGGGGCTTACACCGCGACCCCAAGTACTGGGGTCCCGACGCTGAGGCCTTTGATCCTGACAGGTTCCTACCAGAGAAATTCGACCTCAAGCACCCCTGCTCCTTCATGCCGTTCAGCAGTGGACCTCGTAATTGTGTCGGTACTGTAGATCAAATATATCTTAATATATATACCTAATAAACTTGCCAAATCGCAAATGTGAAAAAGATACGAAGTATAAGGCAACAGAAAATTTTGGGTAAAGGCCATCAACCGTATAAGAATGATAATTCATTGACAGATAGTCAATGACAGCCTAATGGCTGTCTACATGTTGTGATGATAATAAGGGTAAAAAATGTGAGAGGATATTCCCATAATTTCAAGACGAAGGAAAACCTAATCATTTGATTTATAGGAATATTCTACATACACTGTTGTCTTTCAGGTTACCAATACGCGTTAATGTCGATGAAGATAACAGTGTCGGCGATTTTAAGGCGTTACAAGATTGTCGGGGAAGAGGAGGCCGGTCCTGTCCCTCAGATAAAATCAAAAATTGACATCATGATGAAAGCTGTCGACGATTGCAAGATAAGTTTAGAGAAAAGAGTTAGAAGATAAATTTTAAAACGAAAAACAATTGTATTTTATGTAGCAGTATTTGTATTTTTTTTTAACATGTTTAATCCAAAAAGGAACATTTTTGTTTTATATCGAGTGCAACTTTAATGTAATTATGACTATAGTTAATTTTTATAACTAAATCTTTGTGATAAACGTGAAGTTAAATATCCTGCTTCTCGCGTTACGAGTGAGGTATTGGAAACCCAATTCTAGTCTTTTACGCAAGTATGTACGTTTCCATGTGACGCCCTGGAGCCTAAACCCTTGAACCGAGTGAGTTTTCATTCGATTTGTCTTCTTTTCTGAAGTATCATCAGCCTGTGTGTTTTGTTTTTTTCCACTGATGACATCAGTTAAATTGAAACTATTAATTTGTATACAATTTGGACGTCTGTTAAAGAAAAATAATGTAATTTCTTATCTTTCGGAGTTTTATTTTGCTCATAAAATAAAAGATACATCACATAATACAATGTGAGACGATATTGAATTTTGTTTTAATTTATTTAAACTTGGAATGATACATTAAAAAACATGATCAAAACAATGATTTAAGAAGAATCATAAAAAAGTGGATACCTTACGTAAATAAACATCGTTGCTCTTCCGCTCCCTCTCATTGAGAAAAATATAGTTAGATAATATTTTTGTTACAGTCTTGTCGTGTTAAATTAATTAAAATAGTAAAAGATACTGTGTGTTATAACATCTAAGGGTAACATAGATACTGACCGTCAAAAACATTTTTTCACCATAGTTGTTAAAAAAACATAACTACAAGGATAATAAAATATTCACATGCCCATTTAAACTGACATTTAGTTTTCGTGTTCACAAAAACATTTATCTAAAGTACTCATTTTCCTTGATATGATGGAACAGGATACGGATTCCAAAAATTGTTTATTACAAAATTATCTCGAAATCAGTACGACTTAGACTTCGACTATACATAGACTTAGTGTCCAGCAAGAAGCAGGGGGCCAGTGTTAGTGCAGTTGCCAGACCAACAACATAGGCTGGCGATCCCAACATTTGATACACCCATCTAATTTGTGGATCTCAAAATGCACACATGTATGTGTATAGTGGTCGAATTCGTTTTAATTCTAATCACCGCAATTGATGATTATCATTTTACCTTCTATGGGTTTTCAGTTATTAATAAAACAATTCTGAATAAAAAAATCCTTAAATGTTATTAGTTGTAACTACATTGTTTCAACAATTACTTCTTTTCTACTTCTAGTTTTTCAACTACTAATAGGTATTATTACTGTTAAGTTTAAAAAAAAACCTTACGTACATAAATATGTCATTTTAAGTACTTATTTTAATGTAAAAACACATTGTCACTTGTAACAACATAATTTTATGTATACTAGTTTTGCATAAGGAGGTTTATAAAAGACGCACAAAATTTTCCGAAGACCATACATTCAAGCGTTACTGACCCGTTATGTTGTGCTAATATTTAAAATGTTTCAATGGCTGTTATGCCTCGGTACAGTGCTGTGTTTAGCACTATTCAGATTAAAGAGAAACAGATTGCACAAATTTGCATCAATGATTCCTGGGCCTGACGATGAATTGCCTGTCATTGGTGTCGCACATAACTTTACTGGGACTACTGAAGGTTTGTATCGGGTCGGCCGCAGACCCTGGAGCCATGACTTGAAAAACCAATAACACATCGTAATATTTGCAGATATATTAAACAGTTTACAGAAATATAGTTACGAGGCAATGAAAAAGAATGGAATTCTTCGAGGTTGGATTGGCCATATTCTTTATTTCAGTAAGTTGTAGTTAATAAATTAAGATCAAATATATTAACTTGTTGCGGATGTCCGTGGGCGTCGTTCACCACCTCGGTGTTCCCGCCGCTCGTTGGCCCCCTTTTTAATAATTTACATGATATTTTAGTTGTCGTGGATCCAGTTGATTTAGAGGTAATACTAAAGAACTGCTTAGAGAAAGACGACCTCCATCGGTTTTTAAAAAGTGCTATTGGAAATGGCGGAATATACGCACCACGTATGTAATATCGAAGTTAAAAAGTAGTTAGTATTTAGACACTTATTAGTTTATTTAATTCATCTTTTAAACTATTGTTTTAGTGCTTATATGGAGAAGACGGCGAAAGATCATGGTGCCTGCTTTCAGTCCCAAAATAGTAGAGACATTCATGGAAATATTTTCGGAACAAAGTGAGAAGTTGGTTTCAATACTTGCTGAAAGTGCAGGGAAAGGTGACGTCGCCATGGGGCCTTTCCTTTGTAGATATACTCTCGACTCAGTTTGTGGTGAGTAAAAACAAAAAGTCATTTCAAGGTATCTTTTATCTTATTATTATTATCAGCTCACTCATTTTTATATACGCTTTAGTTGCTTAACGTATTTTATTAACATTTTTGATTTAATTTTTTTTGACGTAACAGGAACTACAATGGGAATAAAATTAAACGCCCAAAATAATCCTGATAATCTATTTTTAACAGCATTGAAAAATATGCTTCATTTCATTTGTAAAAGAATTTTCCATTTATGGCTACAACCACAATGGTTGTATATGTTATTTCCACAGTACACGAAGGAAAAAAAATATTTGAAAGCAATGCACGATTTTGTAGATGAAGTAAGTTCAATATTTTTGAGTTTTTCTAACACAATAATTTTTCTAACAGAATTATTTTTAACTTATTCCCTTTATAAGTAGTAGAGGAAACCTCTCGATGCGAATGTTGGCACGAATATTTGGTGCGTAAGTGACAAGTAAATAAGTGCCCGCCAAGCTCACAGCTCAAGAGCGTGACAATGGATAACGGTCTCGAGGCGCTGTTTTTTGGCGAATTCTTTTGAACGTCCTCGACTTTGGCGATATAATCCAGCTGTTGTGACACAAGTGGAGTATTTAATTACAATAGACAAATGCTCTATGTATACATGCATATCAAGCAAATACTTATCCTTATCGCGTTTAGACATCATTCTGCTATTTTTTACCTTAGCCAGCCGAGCTAGTTACCTCCTCTTCTACTCCTAAAGTGATCGTTTTCTATTATATATCATGGAGATAAGATTTTGAATTTAACTGTTAAAATTATATTCTTTTACTTCACTAGGTAATACAAAAGAAGAGGGAAGAAATCAAGAAAGAAAAGAATCTACAAACAGAAGTAGATCGTAATTTTGGTAAGTAAAATAACACTAATATCCATTGTATTTGAACAGGGAATTCAATAGTAGTATTTTCAGATTTATGTCATTACAAAACTCGCTCGTTCCTCGATCTTCTGATAGAATTTTCTGGTGGCGACAATGGTTACACTGATCTGGAGCTGAGAGAGGAAATAATGACGCTAACAATAGCCGGTACTGACACGTCGGCTGTGTCGATTGGGTACACACTGAAGTTGTTAGCGATGTATCCAAAGGTGCAAGAAAAGTTGTATCAAGAGTAAGTTGCACTGTATCTTGAATTTTACCAAAGTTGTGTTGACATAGATCAAATTTAAAAAGATAGGATTGCCGACCTTATGACAAGAGCTTCTTAAACCAGTTGAATCATCACAAGAACATTATACTTAGTAACGCTGTTTAGGTGATATTGTAATTTTTTTTCTAACGAAACTTATACAAATATTTATCAGGTTACGACATGTTTTTGGAAATTCAGATCGTCCAATAATTAAAGAGGACTTGTTAAAGTTAAAGCATTTGGACCGTGTTGTGAAAGAGTCGCTAAGGTTATTTCCACCAGTACCATTTATTATTCGAAAGATTTTAGAAGACATTTCATTGCGTAAGTATTAAAAAAGTTATGAACATATTTTATTACTTTAAAAGAAGCAATTTTTCAATTCTCTATAATGATGTGTGACACTTAAATAAAAGGGACATAAAATAAATATAACGTGTGTTTGGAATATTTAAGCATCAGGTAGAATTCTTCCGGCTGGATCAGGCGCTGCGGTTAGTATCTGGGGCTTGCACCGCGACCCTAAGTACTGGGGCCCGGACGCAGAGGTGTTTGACCCCGATAGGTTCCTGCCGGAGAGGTTCAAACTCAAGCACAGTTGCTCCTATATGCCGTTCAGCAATGGTCCTCGAAATTGTCTCGGTAATGTAAATTGCAAGATTCATCTTTAACTGACATTGACATACGTTTTTAATTACTTTCATGTATGATCATGCTAAAGAGAAATTTAGATAAGATAACGGAGGAAAAAGTCCCTTGTTCTTCTCTATAATAATTATTGTTCTCGACATTCTACTAAGACTAACACTGTCTAGACTAGAATGTAGTTAGCTAGCTAATTAGTTACAAGAACTAGTCCCTTCAGTATTGTCGTTAAATAGAGACTTGAAATGACGTAACATCTGTAATTAATTACTTTTGATAAAAATATAAATTGCGTTGCAGGTTACCAATACGCATTAATGTCAATGAAGACAGCGCTGTCGGCGATAGTGAGGCGTTATAAGGTTGTTGGGGAAGAGGACTCCTGCCCTGTCCCTCATATCAAGTCCAAAATTGACGTCATGATGAAAGCTGTCGATGATTATAAGATTAGTATAGAAGAAAGACATTAAAATTAAGAGGGTAAATGAGACGAAGTTATTTAACACGGCATCTTTTATTTGATTTTGTACCACTTACATTAGATTTGTATTTATCTGAAACTAATGTAATTGAAAATCTTTTCCTAGTTTATTAGTTGTTAGAGAGCATAAAATAGTCATATGAATCTTGTATAAAATGCCCTTGATTTATCTTATTTTATAGAACGAGATGCAAGAATTTATGGCCCATTAAACGCAATTATTCACGAATTTTATATATAATAGTTTAAATATAAATTTAATAGCAGTACAAGGATTTCTGAACTAGGAATTATATTATACGAGAAATGATTTTTTATTCATTTATAAACTATATCAAACCACTCGTTTAACTAGCAGTTATTAATATTGTTATTAAAGTGAAAATATTTAATTAACCAATTAGCACTATAAGATCTTCATAGACTCGTTTTATGATGAAAACAAAAATATGTTTGGCAGAACAAAAAACAACGTTTATAAAAATGACAAACTTGTCAAAAACATTTGTAAGGTGAATAAGTTATCTTATATTTTAAGATACTTCTAAGGAAACAATAGGCTAAGGTAAGAACTAAACTATTCATTACAAAAACGAACATGTTTTAAAAAAAATTGTATAGACTTAAAATCACGCCCATGAATTTGGTCATATTCTGTGTTGGCTAGCGTTGGGCTTTAGGCCAGATCTCGTCCATATGATTGTAAACTATTTTAGCGACTAGTAATAGTCATACAGACCAAACCAGAATGTTCACTCCATAAGGCCTTATTAGTTCCATCAGTAAATCTGTACGACGTGCGAAGGATTAGGGAATGAGAGTGAATATTGTATATTTCTGACAAAAACTTCTTGTTTTGTATTTAGTACAGACTACAGATATTAAAAAAAAACATACAGAGGGGGCATAGTTGACACTTCGATTCTCACACATCTTATTATAATTAATTATATTTAAATTAATTGCAGATAGGTGTCATTCTATAATGTTATGATTTTATAAAATGTTTTATTAAATGTAAATACAGGCACACGAGGTGGGGAAATTGACGACTGATAGAGCACTTTTTAAAGGTAGTGTCGGTGAAAAAATGTTGTTTACTATGCCCTGTCTATATACTATTTAAACATCTTTGATTCAGTTAGTTATGTTTATAATTTTAGTACGTTTTTGATAGATTAAGATAAATTATACGTTGCTTGGAAATAGTAGAGTAACATGAAACAAATTAACTGAAATTGAATAGAGGTAATGTTAGTTATTACGTGTACCCAACGTCTAATGTTAGCGGGAATATTTTATTCGACCTTACAACTTTGAAATAGATAAATTAATGACAAACGACGCTTTCACCAGTTGTAGCTTACTTTAAAAATAGACGTTTAGTATGTATTTATGATTTATTACCAAGCAATCTAGAACTTTGTAAACGACGTAGGGAAAATAACTACAAACATTTACCTTGTTTAGACAATCTAAATATCATTATTATTAATTGTATTACATGAAACAATAAAAACTTTATACTACAATAACACGTTTAGTGCCACCTTAGTTTATATTCATTCGCGAGAATGGTAGTGGCGTGGAATAATCCATTTAAATTATTGTATTTCTCAGCGAAATGACAATCGAACAATCGATTCCTCGTAGAGAACTGGAAATAAATAATTCAAACATTGGATGTTATTTTTTATTGTAAGAGTTCCTTGGGGAGTGGAAAGTTAACTGCAGTCAGTCACGTGGGGTCCGGGGGTGTCTTTACGACATTGACTTGATAAACTTCGTAAACGGATAAATTATTAGAACTGTTCGAGGCAAAAGCGCCTAAAACAATTATTTTTTTTTATTCTTGTTTGCAAATTCAATAATTTATTTGTATGTTCTTAGCCCAGGACTATCCAATTCCTGAGATTTCACTGATTACTCGTAAATTAGGCGTGAGCAAAGCATGAGCCAATTCGGAGTACTGTCTATGTATTTGAGCCTAAGGGTCTCGCTTAGTGAACATGAAATAATAACAAATATTTCGGTGGCGGGTTGTTTGATCGCTTTTTACAGAAAACGGGCGTGTCACGAAAACTCTGTAATAAATCATTTCGGTGTTCCGCGTGATGCCCGAATAGTTGCCGTTTGCCGGCTGGCGGGACAGTGCAAGGCGGGCGGGCGGTCCGCCTGGTTGCTTGAAACACGTTCACTAATTCTCTTTCGGAAAACATGAAGCGAGTTTCATGAATGTTTTGAATACTTTTTTAATTCATCTCTATCATGATTATGTAGGTATTTTTTGATTTATTTCTTCTTCTTTGGTAATTTATTTATTTATTGATTTATTTTTACAGATTCAGTGAAAATGGAAGACGAAAATGATGAACATTTTATATTTAGATTAAATGATAACGGGTCTGGACCCAGTCTTCTCATGAAGGTATGTATCTTTTGATAAATAATTTAAAAAAAGGTAAAGTAAATTGCTGTAAATAAATAAAACGATAGATAAAGTTAAATTAAACTTTACTGCAGTTGTTAAATCAGATCTATTTAGATATATTTATCCTTGTTATTAATTTATGGTTATTACCTGTAATGATATGTTATTAAAATAATGTATGTTTATGGTATAACGTCAACTGTTAACCTCGATTTCTCCTTACTCGATAATAATTAACAACAATTATATTAGGTAAATATAAATTTACTCCGGACTTTTGTGAATCTTTAATTATATCGTAATAAATTTTGTTTCTGATATTGTAAGTCTATTTATAGTGATAATATATTTCATTTAACGAGCGTAAATGATAATAATACATTATGATTATTGAGGTTTTGGTTATTAGTTAGCTTTATTAAGAACACGAGACAACTTAATTCCGGGTTTGAATCTCGAACTGAGATTACCGTTTTTAGGACCACGAACAACTTAGTAATAATTTATATTGCCTTTTCTTGATAGCACAGGTTATGTGGTGGGAAGTTTTACTATATTTTTTAACTGAAATAAAATTTAAAAATTTTAAAAATTCAATTTCATTTTCAGTAATTTTTATTTCAATATTCAAAATTTGTAACAATTGTTTGTTATAATTTGAAGGTCTGTGCGGAGCGTGGATGGCGCATATACCAGGGTGGCGGTGATGACCGTTGGAACCTGTGGTGGAGAACCAGCGCCTTCCCCGCTGCCAGCTATAAGACTCTAGGAGACTGGCAGGTAATTGACGTTTTTTCACCGAAGTTATATTACCTCTTCTAGGCTTTTTTTACACTTTTCACATTAAAATTGTGCATATTTCGACTGCATCGTCGCTTTCTTCAGGTGGGATCGTGGTCAAGAGCTAGTTTACAGACATTAAAAAATGAGTTCATGGGAATATCGTAATCTTACTTATTGCTTATGTTACAAATGTGAAAGTTTAGATGGATGGATGTTAGAAGGTATAATCGGATCTCGATGAAATGACAAAGAAGTAGAAAACAGTCTGGAAGAACACAAAAGCAACACATTTTAATTTTATTATTTCGTGTAGACGGAGTCTCGGGTAAAAGCTAGTGTTTTATTAAAATATAGCGATCAGTTTCCGGGCAGCGGCTGCCGTGCCCGCCGCCCATTAGCCGGCAGGCCTCGCGAAATGTGTAAGCGCCTCGCATTGACTTATGATATTGCTATTTGAAACTCATACATTGCTCTTATGTGTACATCGGAATGTTCTGAATGAACATAAATTTCAAGTCTTGGCGTAAAAAATGAGCAATCGCTGGTACAATAATAAAGTTGTTCATAGGAATCACCTATCACACGTTCATAGGAATCACTAACCAATGCTCAATGGTTCAAGTTATAGGACTGATGTGACATTGTTCACTTTTTATTATTGCTATATAACTTAATCTGTAAAGGCGGCAGGCTGAAACGAGATATGGTGCCGAATGTGCTCTATTGGGTGATATCACCGTTATCATCAGAAGCACTACGCGAGTGGGCCTGAGCTTGGTCTAGTTAAATTCTCCATATAGGTTTATTTTGAGCCGAAATACCACAAAACAGTTCTTTGAATGGAATAAATTTAAAACAGCAGTAACTACTCTGTATTTTTACATATGTGAAATACAGTAATAACTGAAAGATATTGGGAGGGGAAGAGATGGACGTTGTAGAGATATACAGAGAAAATTCCGTTTCTGGTTCAATGATGTGCGAAAATGTAACATTACCTACAGCTTTGTAATCTGTCATGTCAATGGCTAATCAAAATTGATTGCGCTGTAGTAACCATTGATAGTTTTATTGCCGCAGCTCGTGTTTGACAAGTATTTTTATTTATGTTTATTACGATTTCAGTTTATGAACCACATTCCTAAGGGAGGATCGATATGCCGGAAGGACAGTCTGTCGCGGCTTCTGCGCTGCATGAGGAGGATATACGGATCTATTTACGACTTTAGGTAAATTATTAAAACTAGCATAGTAGCACGTACAAACTGGAAAATATAATCTACGGCAGCATTTTCAAATTTCGACTTAGATGAAAAGTCGCTTTGATAACTTAAATTGATTGGACGACTTCTATCATGTCTCCTCTAGCATTTATCTATTTCCATATATTTGTTCATACGGCAGATCTGTAATAACACGAGGCTTTTTTATCGTGCAGTGTTGCATTTTGATCGTTGGTCAAACAAAACAAGGCTCATTTTGAAGCTTGCGTATGAGCGAGAGCGTTTAAAAAGCGCCAACGCTACGCGTAAAAAACGCCCGTGCGAATGACTGCGTAAAGTAATTGTTTTTTGGCTTATGCTATCAGAAAACGGAATGAACATCACTATTATTATTTGAAGCGAATTTGAGCACACACAAACGTTTCAATTTTAAGTGTGTTTTACTTTTGACTGCTTCAGTTATTGATGTTTGGTTACGTTTTCAATTCTCCATTAATGTTGTTCCATGGCAATAAAATTTTATCGTAACTGCTCTAATGCAATCTGAACGCAGTAGTGATTATAATTTAAACGATCGAGGGTAAAAGCTTTAACCAGGACCGTGGAAATCCAATGTTTTTAATTTAAAGCAGTAAAAATGAAGCAAAACAAATTCAAGCACGCGACTCCATCGATGGCTGTAAATTGTAATTATGTTCTGAAACGGATCATTCCGCTTTGCTTTTTTGAGCAGAATAAATTTGATTTATAAGCAATCGTAAAACATTGCAGGCTGTCATTTTATAGAATTAACACAGATAAACGACGAAAGCTTATTTTAAAAACTGCTTTTATTAATATGTTTTTTTCTTTAGTTTTATTTTGGGTATTTCTAAGTAACTACAACAATCTTACATATACATGTTAATTGGAAGATAATAGTAATGTGTAGATGGTTTCTTTGTCTAAGACATTTCTTGATCTAGAAATAGCTTCTTCTACTGGCAACTTATAAAACTCTCCCAGTTTGATAAAAAAATTCTATTTTTATACAATTAAAATGAAAGTGTTTCACTCATTGTATACTGTAGGTAAAGATGTGTGTAGTGATGTATATGTTTAATATTTGGTTATTGTCCCGTCGTGTATTGCATAGAAGTCAATCGGCCCACGTCATCGGCCATTTGAATGGAGCTACGCGACCCTTTGCGTGGCGCACGGCATTATCTAGTTCGTGTTTGTTGCGATACGTACACTGTATAAAAATATACAAAGAAATTGCGATGTCTTTTTAAAAATAAAACCTTGAATAGTTACGTTATTAGATGTTCGGCCTGTAGGGACAATGGAACGACGTTTTCAAGGTCATTTGTGCAATGAAAATCTTAATGTTAAGCTCTATAAATAGGAAGCTTTTTCTTACATTATTAAACGAAAAAGCTAACTAGTTCTTGTAATAAGTACATAGTATGTTCAGCATTATAAAAAGCATCTATAAAGACAGCAAAGCACGAATCCAACTTGAATCTCTGGGTAACGAGTTTCAAATTAACAGAGGAGTACGACAAGGAGACCCGCTGTCCC
>DVQG01000603.1:0-13689 GCA_018231605.1 Papilio ambrax
CAAATCGGTCCACTAGCGGCGGAGTTATGCCGTAACACACATAAAAAAAAAAATATATACAGACGAATTGAGTACCTCCTTCTTTTGGGAAGTCGGTCAAAAATCAGCCAAAAGGTGCATAACTACATTATTAGAAACAATTTTGTTTTTGTTTAAGTTTAGTTAACACTTATTACGACGGTGTTTTAAGCAAAAAATATTAACAACATACTAGAATTAAAATCTCGCGTATTTTTATCTAAACTAGTTCAGTAAATTTTTTAAACTAGCTTTAAATTATTTTTTCCTGTGTGTGTGTGTTCACATTGGAACAGGAAAAATGAAAATATTGCCAAATTGAATCTTACATGAATATGTGATAATTTTGTACTTGTTTAAAGAAATTACGTGAAACTGACAAAAAACTAATTTGGATAAGGTTATAAACCAGTTTTTTTTTTTTAATTAAATAAGAGAAAACTATTCAGGTAGAATTGGCGTGTTACTAAATAAATGGAAAAGATCTAAAACTAGCAGGATCAGGTCAAATAAACACAAAAATTTAATACGATTTTCTTATTTCGTATAAATACCAAATAAATACATTTAAAAATAAAAAAAACAATATGTATTATTGTCAATGGTCATTGTCATTGTCTATGATTTCCATCACAACGAGCGCAAGCGCATAAGGAAGTTTTCTTTTTATATACTCATAACATAAAGCAGAGTCTCCATATACATTTCACCATAGACATTATAAGCTTTACATCCATAATATCCAGTGTGTCCTTGGGTTGCATTTTTTATCATTAAATGAGTTTTAGTTGCTTCTCCTTCTAGAAATATCGAAGTTAAATCCATGTCTGCGGTCTCTTCGAATAATGGCTGAGCGTCTACAGTCCATAGTATTATCGGCTCTGGTATGGCTTTTATACTGAAAGTTATGGTCGCAGCTGTACCCTCTAATACTTTTGTCACTGGTTCGATACTTTCAAATGTTGGCCCCACTGTGGATAAAAGAAAATGTCATTTAACAACACTATTAAATTAAAAAAAAATAAACATGCAATCGGGGGAAGATGAATCCAATGAAATTCCGATCATCAAAATTGATTCAATCGTGCTAAAGTCCAGTGTTTCTCAACCTTGATATTTCTAAAATGCACCTTACATAATTTTTAACGTTAAAAACTCTAGTAACGACAAATTATATTGAACCTAAAGATTATTTACAGCTTTTTTAATTATTTTTTTTTTGATAAAGGCAACAATATGACATTTAAATAGCCCGGAGCGAATGTCCGTTCTAGTCCATTTTTTAACTGCCTTTAGGAAGTGGTCCCTACGTTAGGAGACTTTTTAAAAGGTATTGTAGAAAATCTACTTACTAACAACTATAACTTCAATATGGTGTCTTCTTGGTGGATTTACTTTATTTCTGACGATACAAGTATAAGAGCCTTGGTCGTCTACTTCCACGTCATTTATCATAAGCACTTGTCCTCTAGTTTTATTATCTATGGTTATCCTATTTGTTGAGTTCAGCACCCACTTGTTGTGTTTCATCCAAGTGATATTTGGCGAAGGGCTGGAACATGCAATAGTTAAAAAAACTGCAATTTCATTCTTTAAAAGCAGTAAACACAGGTACAATCGAGGAATCAGGCGGTGTTCGATCTCCAAAGTTTAAACACAACGACCGGAAACAATAACCAATAGAACTTATAAATGTGTTTGAATGAAAAAAAAGGTTATTCAGTAGTACACGGATAATTGCTTTTTAACAATATCCTATAGTACTTGTAGAAGGCGGAGATTTTCTCGTTGCAAGGAACAATGATGTTTTCTAATGGAACACCGTGTATTTCCGCGATTGTACAGTCTGAGATGTTTAATTCCTATCCTGCATTCCCACTCCTCATTCTTTCATTCATCTGAAACCGCCGAAATGGCGCAGCGACCGCTACCCGTAGACATTCGCAATTGTAGATTTTCAATATGAGTCAATAGATATGTCACATTATTCCAAACCAATAGACAATAGATTACCTTCCAGAATAAATACAATATAATTTAATATTTTTCCCAACTTCAGCAAGCATATCCCCACTTATGTACAATTCTTCTAAATATTTACTTCCCATTTCATTATCGTCCACCTCTGTTATTAAATGTTCAGCTGCTAACACTGAATTATTATTCACTTTAGAAGTAACAAAACAAACGTATGATATATTTTTGAACACATCCTCTTTTGTCACATTGAATAACCATAGACCACCATTCAGTACCACTATATGCTCTTTTGTTATATCTGTAAAATTATTAGGATCTTTGGTATCCTTTATTTTCCATTCAAATATCGGATTCGGATTGTATTCTGCTGGACATTCTAGAAGTACTGGCTCTCTATCGATAGCTGTGTGGTCTTCTATATATTCAGTTACATCTATGTATGTATCGTATACATTTATCATTGCTGATGTCGCGACTCTTAAGTTCTGTTCGACGAAGCATTGATATCGTCCAACATCTTCTTCAGTTGGATTTAAAATTGTTATCGTACCATTGTCCTTATTCGATATTATCCTGGGATTGGATTTAACGTTGAGTGTATCTCCGTTCTTTTCCCAGGAGTAACTGGAAATTATTAAGTTCTTTTTTTATATCATAAAGAGGCAAATGAAGAGACCAACTGAATTCGCCGGAATAGGGAAGCGACCGTTGGTTGGAGGCAAAAGCGCGTTGCTTACCTTTATCGACGGAGGAGGGGACGCACAAGAAGAGCATACCTCTCTTACCTCCGTCAAATTCACCTTCCATCCTCTGTTAAAAAAGAGGTGGGAATGGTATGGGGATTAAATTTAGTCCTCCGACACACACACATTAGACGAATCGCTTCCACTTCGTACCATTCTGTGTGGTCGTTCTTAATCTCTCATTCGTATAACAGATGTTGCTGGCACATACCACTGTTAAAATGACAACTTTTAAAATCACTTACGTTAAATGTGGATTCTTTTTCACTGTGGTGCATGGCAATGTGATATTTTTCGGAGGAATCTCGATCCACAGTACAGCAGGTGGGGGCACTAGTATCGGGAACAGATTCAGGTCATTTGGTTTACCAGTACTTATGTCTGTTTGAAGACCTAAACGTAAATCAGGGTTTTAAATATTTACAAATGTCAAAGAATAAAATTCTCTGCTACCCGCTTAAAATTGAATAACACTTGTGTGTTTCGATGAAACTGTATTATGAATATCGTATTTCACTAAAATGGACAGGAGATAAATATTCTCGACTCTACATATGCGTAAATATTAACGTGTAAAATCAACAATTGGTATGCCATCAGTTAAATTTCCAAGTTAAGAATATTAAAATTATCGTTTTTTATTTACATAATGGTGCATGTATAATTATTATTAAAACAAAACTTACACAAACTGCATAAAATTACAAATAAATTAAACGGTTTGAAGAAATTCATTCTGCTTACTTTGGAATAAAAAGCACTTTGTTACATTTTCGCGCGTTTCCTAACCTTAAATAAAATCCGACGAAAAACGTTATTGGACTTGTAACGGTTCACCTAACAACTAGTGATGTTCTTATAAACGCCGTGTGTAAAAATTGTATGCAAATTTAATTGCACATAATAACAGCGTTTTTCTTCGTTTCCTTTAATGCGATTAGACACGCATGGTCACTTGTCAGCACTTATCACTTATTCATTTTGTCTAGATATTGCAGTAGCAAGGATAGGGACAGCATATTTCGGACGACTTTAACAAGCAATGAGCCATAATGCCAGGAACCCAGTTCATAGTCAAATAGTTAATATTTTATAGCCAAAATCAGTTTCTATCGATAATGTCGATTTTATATAAGCGCATCGTCGAGGGCATCACTATTTAATTTACCAGACCAAGTTACAAATAGTGCGTTATATAGGTATCGAATGATGTTTATAAACATCTAGAAGTAAAAGTTAACAAGGCATACATTAACATAAAATATTATTAGTTAAGCACGTTCGCTTAAGTGTAAATAATAACCATTTTGTTTTACGCTGCGTCACTTTAAAAAACATAGCGCCTTCAATTTATTTCGACCAGTTGAAGATTAAATGATTCAGTTGGTATTTTAACCAATATTAATTACTATACAAAATTGTACAAAATAATTGAAATATCTTAAGTAAACATCGATTTTGAATATTGTAACATCGATAAAATTCACTTCCTTATTTTTTGACAGCAAGATGACATGACAATAACAACGCGTCTAACCTCAAAATATTAATAAAATAATAACATTAGGGAATAAAATAAATAAATAAGGATGTTGTTTCTATATTTATTAGGCGTCTTGTCATATATCGTACAAGCGATATTTATAACTTTAGCTGTTGGTGAGTTCATGTGAAGATGTGGATACTACGAAATATAGTGTTTTTACACTTTTTAAAACATTGTGATTTATTTTAGCGGCTGGACTTTATTATTTAGCTGAATTAATAGAGGAATATTCAGTGACGGCAAAATACGTGATATCTTGGCTAATTTTTGTAAGTATCCAATGTTATATTACTAAATTTACATTCGTAAAGTGTTCAATTCTGATCGTAATTTTTTACTTGTCAGGGTACAGCGGCCATTCATATTGGTTTAATGATATTCGAAGATTTACCTCTGTATTTAAATATCCTGGGTTTGCTGCAGCAATTTATTCATTGGATGATGATACGAGATTTCCCTGTGATCAAAATGACGAGTGTCAGTTTATTAGCTTCTGTGGTCAATTTGATCTTACACCATTACTTGGCGTTTAAGTTTTTTGGCACTGCGTATATTGCTTTCTCAGAGGTAAGGGTCAAAGTTTAATACTTTTGTTGATTAATTAGTTCTACAGTAGTTTGAGATTTCATCTTTATTAGGAATTCACTAATAAGAAAAAAAATATTATTTAATAAAACTAGCTAGGCAATAATATTATGTACTTCAAATACTTTCAACTTTTAGCCTACTCCTATGCTTAGTTCACACTAAGCTAGTAATTTAGTTGAATAGCAGGATATTTAGTAACTCTTTGACTCAAGAATAAAAATTTATTGACATTACGAGCCTAATGTAAACTTGGCATAAGGTGACTAGGCCTTAGACAACCATGGTGCCTCAGTGTGGTTGGATGTCACATATCTTTGAATTTCTTCTCAGATATTTGGCACCCCAGGCATTGGGTATTTCAAAAACAAAATATATTTGGGGGACTGAACTCAAAACTTGCAAAAAACCAATGGCCTTCTGTATTCTACCCTTTTCATATAAGAGAAGGATGGAAAGTAGTGCATTTAGCAGGGGATGGGATTCTGTTCATTATATAGAGCAAGGCATCTAATGTAGATGTCTATGTGAAGTGGTCACTTCAATAATTTGGTGAAATTTAGTGATTGTCTGTTTTTGTCAACTTTTACATTTGCACCTTTTGTTTTTCAGGTTTTAGGTTATTTCACAATATGTTTGTGGCTGGTTCCACTGACGTTGTTTGTGTCTCTGACTGCCAATGATTATGTACTACCAACACGAGGAGAGAAACAACCATTACTAGGTAAATAACAAAAATTTATTTAAAATCACAGTTATATTATAACTAGCTTTCACTCACAACTCAGTCTGCATCAAATAAAAACTAATAAGTAAGAACACATAGTTCTTCCAGACTATGTTTCAACAACTATGCCAAATTTCACTGAGATCCTTTCAGCAGATTAGGCTACAAACTTCCATCCATCTATCCATCCATTTACCCAAACTTTCACTTTGATAATATTAGTAAGATAGATAGGCGATTGTTTAAAAATGACAGCTTTTGTTTTCTTCATACTTAAACACACCTTTTGATGTTAACAACACTTAAGTAACACTTTTATTGGTACGAAAAATCTTCATTTTGTCATTTCAATAAGCGACTGATTGAATGTTGGCGAAATGGGTCACTTAAGTTTGTCACACTATAAATATCTGCATGGAACATTACTTTCTCATCAGTATAGAAATGTTAATATTTTTCCAAGTTAAATAACTTTATTTTTTTTTTAATTCCAGGTGATAACAATGTTGTGACAGATTATCTGTCGCGTAAAGCGAACACATACAGTCTGCTGTCATTCTTCAGTTACGCGAAAGACTCAATACTTCCGCAAAGAAGTAAAAAGGCATTTTGAAATTAATTCAATTATGTTTATAAAAGTTTACATTTTCTGTGCCACTGACTCGCTTTACGAGTTTACGCAAAACGGCACTGGACGTGTTGAATGTCAAATTTGACAATGACAGATGACATTTCGAAGTGAAGCTGTCAAATAAAAGACAAAGGTTGATATCATACAGCCAAAGTTTAAATATTATTATATCGTTTAAATGGGTATTCAATTAGAATATTTTTTAGGCGATTTAGATTATGTAGGTTTGTTAATTTAGAATGGCTAGAAATTTAAATAGTCTGAGCAATAGTTTGCAATAATCACTTTCTTTAAAAAATAATTGGACAATATGAAATTTCATAAACTGTATTTTAACTCTTTGTTTTTTCTATGAAAAAAGAATTAAGATGCTTTTACATAATTGGCACACGGAAATATGAATTTCGTTTGTAAACTTCCTTGTCTCCTAGGTTTTTAAATACTCTCCTTTATTTATGTAACATAAAAGAGATTGTTTTGTAAGAATTTAAGGAAAGATATTTTAATAATTTTGTAAATATTATGTATTATTTATTTGTTTTTGTAAGCTTTGTGATAACGAAATAAATAATTAAAAAAAAATTGTTTTGGTGATTTTTTAAAAATTATAAGGTTACTACAAAGCGGGCAACTTGATTCGTGAAAATAGTGATGTGACCACTGGCCATTCGCATTTACGTTACCTTCTATCCACGAACATATTTCCCCTCATGCGTCCTGCACCAAAATCCATTTTCCCGTCCCATCACTTAAGAGGGTGAGAAGAGAATGTGAATTATTCCCAAAGCACGCATTAGAGAATACACGGAATGTATTCCAAGTAGATGTCTTATCAGATGTCTGCTCTACCACTATTAAGTAAATATGAAAAGGCTTGACTTGAAGATAATTTTTAAAGAAAACGTTAACCATGGTAAAAGAAACATTTTTGCATAACTGTTTTATTGTTTAATCTTTAAGATTTGAAGTACTTTTATTAATAAAACTGGTACTAATGATTTAACAAGTAATAAATATTAAGTGGCTGAAATACTGTTAATTCTATTTTGTGTTCCGTTCGACGTCCGAAGTCCATTTTGAGAGAGAGCCTCGCTCCATTCCTTCCGATGCGTTGCAATTTCTTCCCGCTACGCAATATCCTCCGCTTCTATTGGCCCCTTTTCGGGCAGAGGCGACGCCAGCTCCATCTTGTCATTGTTGCGTCGTTTTTCCAAACTGAACGGTTGTTGTTTGAAAAAAGTTATAATTTTAAATTTTCCAACTTTATTCAAATAAGTTAATAATAAAAAATAGTTATTTTTAAATATCTTTTCTAAATATTTATAAGTAAAAAGCCCCGCTGCGCGAGTGTAATAATGTGCGATAAAAATATTGGGCACAAAAGAAAATCGGACGATCGCGAGTACACTGAATCCAGCCCAGAGGTATCTCCCAGTCACTCGGACAACTCGAGACCCGGATCGTCGTCACCCTGTCACCAGCGACGAGCCACGTAAAAAGCGACACCGACGCCATTCTAGTAGTCCGGCGCGTGACAAATTCAAGGACATGGACAGGAAGTTCAAGACACTTTCTCAATTAGTGAGTCACTTAAATTATTTATTCTATGTTAATTACCAAACACTCCACTCAAGTACAAATGCTTTGCCCAATATCGCAAATGGGTTCACGGAAACCCAGAACAATCTAGAAGACCCATTCTCACGCACCCCCACGACAGTAGACGATATAACTGAACTCAATGTCCGTATTAAAGAACCATCAGTACCTAATCTAACACCGAACGACTCAGTACCCTAACCACTCAAAGATTCAACTCCTTTGACTGGAACTCGGTTCGTTATGCTGAAACCCAGACAAAAAGGCGTTCCCGGGATTTTCCGAATTAAAAGTAAATGAAGAACTAAGATTCTTAGAAAATTCCACCTCACAACTAAGGTTGAACCAAATTGAACGAAGTTTTGCTGCCTTATCAAACACGTTTCTAGAACAAAACGAACTGTTAAATAAAGCTCTAAAGACCTTGATAGAATGGTCAATGCGACCTAATACTAACCTATCACCGTCATCAATTCAAGAAAAATTGCGGAAATCTTTACCAAGAAACGAGTCGGACTTTAAGGCGGCTTCGCACGATATCATACAGATAATTTGCGGTAAACGTTCAGAAATTCTCGAATCTCGTAGAAGAGCACTTCTTACTTCCTTGAGGGATAAGTATTTAAGAGAAGACATTCAAAAGATTCCCCCTTCTACAGAATACATGTTTAACCCACATCTTACGGCTTATTTACAAAAGATTGGCGGTGCGGACAAGTTGATATAGAATATCACATGTAAATCAAAACCAGTGATAGAAAATCTCCATTGCGGCAAAAATCTCCCACCCTCAACCATCACAACAATTCATTTCGCTCTAACCAACTTAAAAAAAGGCAAGTCAAAAACCGCGGGAAAGTCAACTACACCCAACGTGACAAAAAAAAGAAGGGGGACTGGAAAAACTATAAGCATAAGCAAAAAATACAAATCCGGATTTAAACAGCCTCTTCAAAGTATCCAGAAGAACTGCCACAATCCTCTTGTTGGTCTCCGGACGTAGAGTTCATGACTTAACCCTCTTACACTGCGACCCAAACCACTTCGAGGATAATAATGAATCAATAACTCTGCACCCCAAGTTTGGGTCAAAGACAGACTCAGGATCTTTTCAACAATCAAGCTGGACCCTGAGGGCCTCACCCGATCTTTTGGCTAAGAAGACTGATAGAGATATCCAAGGAAATTAGAGGTTCTCAGACAGACTTGTTCATAACAACTAGGAAACCATTTAGACCGGCAACGGCAGCAATTATAGGTGGCTGGGTAGAACTCTCTCGGAGGCTGACATAAATGCCCCCTCTGAAAGCTACAGATCTGCAGTCTCATCCTTAAATTTCATAGAAAAGTACCCAATCAACGATATCTTAGCAAAGGCAAATTGGCGCCACGAAAACACTTTTAAGAAGTTTTATTGTCGAGATGTACTTAGTACCAACCAACCCCAATGTACAACCTCGGAACAGTCACAATCACAATATTTTACACCAACCAAGTTTTTGGACCTGAATGTGGCTCAAGCATACATACAAAATAGTTAGCTGCTTCAATTACAATCAGGACTCCATTGTTTTAATCATCATCTACAATATCATGTAATCTCATTATCGACGAGATCAAAGGATAACGGTAATGCCAAATATAATGTATAATTCTGACTAATTATTATCTTATACTATGAACAAAATTATATAAGCCCGGTCATAGCCTGTCGAGCGGACATGCTTACTTTTGTATCATGTTGAAATTTCTTTTTCATCATTTAATAAATATTGACTAATCACATTCTTGCATTCTCTTTTTGCAAGCCACCAGAAGATAACAAACAGATCTCTCAAAATGGACTTCGGACATCGAACGGAACACATAATATATAAATACCCGTTAATAAAATTTGTATTGTTTCCTGAGACGTCCAAAGTCCAGATAAGTCCTTTCTGGTGGTCACCCTACCATATACGTCCATTTTGAGCCGAACAATGACAAGATGGTTACTTGCTTGCGGCAGTGTAAGTAATTTGCAGGTCGACCAACAGAGGCGCTGGCGTCGCCTCTGCCCGAAAAGGGGCCAATAGGAGCGAAGGATATTGCGTAGCGGGAAGATTTTGCAACACACCCGGAAGGAATGGAGCGAGGCTCTCTCTCAGAATGGACTTCGGACGTCTCAGGAAACATAACACAAATTTTATTAACAGGTAAAATTTATATATTTTAACGAAGACAACCATAGATTGTAGGTTGTAAAACTACGATCTTCGACTCTATCCATTTAGAAGTCGATTATAATCTATGAACATATTTTTCTGTAGGTTTCTATTATTTATAGCTAGATATCTACTATTTTAAAATTACACCTTTTTAAAAAAGTGGCAAATTATTTTTTAGTTCTATTTTTCACAATAGAATGATGAACTCTCAAATGTAATTTCAAGCTTGTACTCTGCACAAACGCTTTCCCACATTCAGAACAAACATATCTTTTATCATTCGTATGTGTTCTTCTATGATAATCTAACGTCTTTTTTCTTTGGAAACATTTCTTGCAGAATTCACATTCGAATGGTCTTAAATCGTTATGTATTGACATGTGTATTTGTAAAGAATCTTTATCAAAAGATTTATAACCACATGTATCGCAGGTGAACCTTTTCTCTTTTAGATGAACCCTTAAATTGTGTCTACTTAGTGTACTTCGAGTCAAAAATACTAGCGGACACGACTTGCAGGCGAATTGCGAACTTTTCTCGCCATGTTCTAACGCTAGATGGCGCTTTTTCATATATCTACTGCTGAGAACTTCTGGGCACTTTGGACATTTTAAATAAAACGTTTTGTGGACTGTAATCGCGTGTTTGTCCATTGAATGCCTTGAACGAAATGTTTCCCCACATTTTATACATTTAGTACTGTTTTCGCCCATATGAACATTTTTTACATGATTTGTTAAATTCAGTTTCGTTACGAAAGCTAGACTGCAGTACTCACAAACGTGTTTGTTATTATCATAATTATGATAGTTGTGAAAATGATTTAAAAGCGGTTTGAAGAAAACAAATTTTGCACCACAGATAATACATGTCATGCCATCATCGGATAAATTGAACGTAGAGAAAAATTGTGTCACATCACTATCGTATTTAACATCATGAGCATAGACAACGTGGTCTAAGAATTCTTGAAAACTTTTTATAGTCTTTGGACATTTTGTACAAGCTATTTCCGATACATCTAACTTGACTTTCACTTTTTTAAGTAAGCTTTTTAACGTGTTATCGCTTATAACACCCGAATGCTCTTCCTTAGTATGACGTTTGAGTTTCTCGCATTCCAAGAAATGATCTCCACAGTAGAAACACGAATATTTATTATATGACCATCTAAATGGAATTATTGTAGAATGTTCTCGAATTAATTTAATCAATTTGACCAATTTTTCGGTCACTCTTTTTTTCCTTGATGTTCTTGTTTTTACTATATCTCTTTCTATTGGCATTGAAATTTCTTCTGTAATGAAACAAATTTTCTAGGTTATTATTCTATTATTGTACAAATTGTAATTTTAACAACGAGTGTACTTAAATTATGATAATGTAATTCTTCTTAATAACAGTAAGTCAAAAAACCTAATTTAAACAAAATCTATTTCCGTTATGAACATTAATTTGAAATATTTATAAAAAAAAATCATCGGATAAACTGAACGAAGAGAAACAAATTATCTTGGTTATAACTTTTTTATTGTAAAAACTGTAACTTTAAATCTATTTAAACGATAAGATATTGTATAACAGAAGTTTCGTTTTAAAACAAATTTTTCAATACCAATCTAACACAGATGACGGAAATTTTATTCTAAGTTTTAGGTTAGAATCTTAAAAATAATTTTATATCGCTTTAGCTAAAGATTAATTACATAATACATAAGAATTGCGTTACTTGAGCATCCAAATACCTTTGTTTATTCGTAATTAAATAAAAATATAGAATTTTTATAGTGTTTGCATTTGCAAAAAAAAATAACTAAATCGATTTCTGTGCTAAACTTAAATCGCTGTTATAAATATATGTGAAATTATTTAGTATTTATAATTATTATAAGGCTGATGCAAGGTCAGGCTAGCAGGACACGTTATAAGTTAGGCATAATTTTTTTTTAAAATGCTATTTTTTTATTTTCTATCCCTCACTATAGAATGATGTACTCTTAAATGTATTTTCAAACTAGTACTCTGCACAAACGCTTTCCCACATTCAGAACAAACGTATCTTTTATCATTCGTATGAATTCTTCTGTGAAACTCTAGCGTCTTCTTTCTTTGGAAACTCTTCTTGCAGAATTCACATTCGAATGGCCTTGAATCGTCATGTTTCACCATATGACGTTGCAAATTTTCTTTGTCAAATGATTTATAACCGCAAATCTCACAAGTAAATGATTTCTCTTGTACGTGAACTCTTAAATTGTGTGTTACTAATGCGCTTTTAGCCAAATATACTCTTGGACATAATTCGCAAGCAAATTGAGAACTTTTTTCATCATGAACGAGAGCTAGATGGCGTTTCTTCAAATACCTACTACCTAAAACTTCTGGACACTTCGGACATTTCAATCTGTCAGTTTTATGCTCTTTCATAGAATGTTGGTTCAAAGCGTAATTACTAGTAAATGTTTTTCCACATTTCTCACATTTCCTACCATTGTAGCTACCGTGTACATTTTTCATGTGGCTTTGAACATTCACTTTGGCTATGAAACTCTGTCCGCAAATCTCGCATAGAAATTTATTTGCTATCTTATTATGATGTTTGTGTACGTGAGTTAAAAGTGGTCCGAAAAAACGAAATTGTAACCCACAATCGATACATCCCATTGCGTCATCAGATAATTTAAAACAAAAGAAATGTTTAGTCACACTTTTATCGTACGTTATATCATGAACTTTGGTCGCGTGTTCTAAAAAATCATCAAAATTGTCTATTACTTTTGGACATTTTTTACAAGCGATTTCCGATACATCTAATTTGACTCGAGCATTTTTTAACAAGCTTCTTAATACGTTATAGCTGTTTAATTCCGCATGTTCTTCTTTAGTGTGTTCTTTTAGTTGTTTACTGTCGACAAAGTCGTAACAGCAGTAAAAACACATATATTTATTTGAATACCATCTAAAGGGCATTATTGTGGAGTTTTCTAGAATTATCACGAGCAGTTTGGCCATCTCGTCCTTTTTTATTCTCGTCTCCAGTCGATCGTCAAGCTTTGACAAGTACATAAGTTCTGTAATAAAACAAATTTTCTTTATATTTCTTCTTCTATACTTTTAGTGTTTCTTTATATTTATTTTACAAATACGAGACTTATTTTCTTAAATTAAATTATCTAAACTACAATTAAGAGGATAAGTCTATATTAATTTATGTATTATAATAAAAACAGATGTTAATTTCCACCATTTGTGAGATTTTCAGGTTTAAAAAATAATCCACTAAACATTTTTTTCTTTATTTATTTGTAGTTTTACATAAAAACCTTTAATGCGCAATTCTTATATGGAACGAATATATAATTTACAATTAGTACTGATATAAATCACTATAAATCGTTAACATTACTTAAGGCCGGTTTCCCAGTTACGTTTAACATTCGTTAGTGTTTTTGGTTCGGCAAATTCATGATATGCGTTTCCTAAACACTCGAGTTTTACTCCCTTAAAACATAAGTCATTCTAATGCTGATAAATCGCTAGGCAATAAGAAAATAATTTGAAACTTCAGAAACCCAGCATTAAGTCCCGTTTACCATCATGCCCTTATCCCTTACGGAGGGTCGGCACAGTATGTGCTGCTCTTCCATACATCT
>DVQG01000604.1:0-13686 GCA_018231605.1 Papilio ambrax
ATGTGTGAAGTCAACCAACCCGCAGTGGGCCAGCGTGGTTGACTATGGCCTAGTCGCCCTGACTTTAGGGTAGGCTCCGAGCCCCTCGGTGGGGAGGGACGTATTGTGAGCTGGTGGTGATGTTTACTTTTTATTTTTAATTTGACTGCGATGTTTTTCCTTAGTAATGTATGAATTTTCAAATGCGTTTACATAATTTGTGTAGGCTGTAAGTTAAACTTATTTGTCATTAAAATAATATCTTTCAAAGCCAAATCATAGTAACAATCAAGTTAACAGAACGTTTTGGGCAACTTTTTTTTGTGGAATGTGATAAGCGATAACACAGGGCGTGCCCGAGTCTTACATTGTGGCGTTGCTCCTTATCTAGTTCCAAGATTTTGTGCAACGTAGGCTTATGTTGTGACTCGTTGATGACTTCACATAAACACGAACTCAGTACTTAAATGTCCTACTTCCTTGCCAAAAGGAAAATAGAAGTTGAATTTAATTCTGCCGTTTATTTTATTAAATTCAATGTTTTTAATTAAACTTAAAACTCATATAATTTGGTGCACCTGAAGCGTTAAAACGCATCTCCCGGGCTTTACGGTGAAACTGGCTTATAACAGCCGCAATAAACCTAATTACGAGATGCGAGTTGTTGCTATTTAACTGGATGCGGTTAAAAATGTTACCGTAAAAATTACGGCGTTTAATGCATAAATAGTGTGCCACCCATTGCGAACTCTGTTACGAAATATCGAAGTTTATTTCCGTTTCCAAGAAATAGAAACTATCCCTGACGCTTGACACATCTAATGTCACTATGATTTTCACGTCCTTGAGATTAGAGAAACATTTTAAAAATGTTCCGATAACTTTCTATATAAAAAAAGGTCCAGGAGTTAACTTAACACATGTTGGGGGTATACACGCGTAGGTATATTTAATTGAGGTGCTTCAGCGCAACTATTGTGCTAAACGAAGTGCAAAGAGTATCTAAGTACTTTGACATGTGCTTAGGAATGCGGCGTCAAGGCCCCGCGCGGGTGACATGCGCTATGTATACTGCGTAATATCAAACATTGTGTAGCGGTCTAGAGGTGTTATTAGTTACGCCAGCACGCTACGCTAATGTTCGGTGACCTTCTGGTGATTGTATCGTAAATATTGTTTTTTAGTTTGTTTTTAAACGTCAGATTTGCGTGTTTTGTCAAATACAATGAAAGACCAAGTTACAAAACATAGAATATGTAAATGTATTACGTGTTTGACTAATAGCTGTATAGGTGCAAATTATTACAAATTTTCCTAAAACAGAAATTGGTAAACCGCAAATGTTATTGTTTCATATATTAGTCATTTAATGATAATTGTATATTTGATAATTAAAAAGTTCAAGTTAGTTTATTTCATGTAAAGTTACGTATAAGAAGTCTTTTTTGCTAAAGTTGTATATCACAATGCTTTTGCTGATTTTTAACTGCTTCACTTGGTAATTATCTTCTTAAAGGACCTCTTTTTGTTATTTACTTAACAAACAAGGCTAGGCTATTTTTATAATGCTTGCATCGACCGGTTTTCTACACTAAGAGTAGTGTAATGAGAATACCTATTGTCGTTTATAAGTAAGATCCGTAATTCAACTAATTATATAACTTAGTTTAATTACTGTTTAATGGTTACACGCAGAGTCGTGTTATGGTCACTAAAGGAGTGCTATAATGTAGATTTATTAGAAGAAAATTACAATAATATGCTGTCTAAGTAACCATTAATAGGAGAGTCCCAAAACTAGTAACATCTCTAGAATCAATAACAAAATGTTGTATTAAGGGGGTTGTTTGAAAAGGAGACATGGTCTTAAACAATGGTAAAGATATTACTCTGTTTCGTCTGATTAGTTATATGAAAAGCTTTCACGCTAATAAGTTACTTTAGTTCCCTGACATGCTGTCTGTTTATATTCTTTAGTCCAATGTTGAGAGTTGTATTACAAGTTAGAGGAAATATACTCTTTCTTTGTATCCTCTCCTCCCTAGATTAATGTTAGAAAACGGGTCTGTAATTTTAGATGTCTATTGGTTTCGCTATTCCGGCGAATGCAGAATGATTGTTTGTTTCTTTGCCACCTTTTAGTACAAAAAAAGATATAGGTAGGTCTGATGAGAACATAATATTTTACGTCTTTATCAAAATAAAACACACTTATTAACGTTGGAACAAATTGTCCTCGTGTCAACGTTAAGTGGTATGCCACCGTTTCATTTAAAAACAGACGAAGTGTTATAAACAAATGTTTGACATATATTTTTTAATATCTCAGAATTACGATTTCGCGGTAACGTAACCCGGTTTCTTTAAAAAGCTTTGACTCGACAAGTTCAAAGCTTTTATTTCATATCGGTGGAAATCTTGCGCGGAATAAAATTGTTGGACTGTAGGTACATTTCTTTCTTTTTATAATTTGTGTGTGTTTTACCGCTGTTTAACACATTTAAATTAATATTTGAATTTTCCATTTGATTCACGAACATTTATGACCATAGTAACACCTTATTATATTATGGTGTTGAATTGTAGTATTTTCAGTTTTTTCTGAACAAAGATTTACAGTTGTATCTAAAATATACTTAAAACACAAATGAGGAAATGGATTGCATACATTAAATTTTACTGTAAATAAAACAACGTATACACCTATGCAATATTTCATTTAACCTCGCGATTGCTATCTAGTTGTGAAGACTCATTATCTTTTATGTTGATTTAAAACATATTTAGTATTTATAATCATGTTTATAACTTATCTGTTTACATTTTCTTGATAAAATCATCTGTGTTCATCATTAACCAAACAAATACAATTTGACAAAATAAATAATAAGATATCTCATATAAATATTGATGATTTAGAAATAATAACGTAGAAAATAAATATAACTGGAAATTGTATGCGGTATAACTTTATGTAAGTGATGCGAAATACGCAGTAACTGTATTCTATGAACGTGCACAAGTTACTAAGTAATTGTTTAAGCTATTGAGCTTCCTAACAATAAAGCTAAAAAAAAAAATTAAATCGACGTGCTGTAAAAATAATATACAATACAGAAGAAAATGAAAGTTGCCACTCGATAGTCTATCGTAACCACATTCCAATGTACAAAAAATGCCTTTTTATTGCAATTATTGAGGAAGTCTACGTCTATTGAACAAACTTCGACTGGTATTTTTTAAATGTATGAACGCGATCGGCTAATTATAATTTAAACACATGCTGTATTTATTTGTATATATTTATATGTAAGCAAGTTTTAATTATTGAGATATGTACAAATATCTCTTTTTCTAAAATGAATTCTTAAATATATTTTATACGGGGGGGGGGGGTTATAAACTCTCATTTTGTATCGGCAGTACCTACAAATCCTACCCTTAATATTTAGGTAAGGTCTTGTTCATAACAATGACACCAAACAAAGATAGTTTGACAAATTAAATAGTAAGATGTCTCATATAAATATATAAAAAAACATGTATAAAACGCAAACAATCATATTCTTCCACTATTCATTACAAGAGAGACAGAGAGAATAATATTCTTCTGTTTTATTAGTTGGTTTACGTATAATAAAGGCGTCATGCGTATAAAAGCGATAGTCATTATTTGAATACAGCAAAGTCTCCGTCACTCTATTGTTTAGTTGTTTAGACAATATATAAAATGTCACGCTATGACGAACCCTCAGATTATTAGGCCAAGGTGTGCCTACGAAAAAGATTCCTTAATATGAAACCTATGTACGGTTGCATTAGTCATGTGCTCAATATTGTAATGCACGACGTGTACGACGTACGATTTAACCGAAACGCAGTTTATTAAGAAAACAATGTGACTAAGTTTAACTGCGTCAAAGTAAATTTAAAGTAGGTAGAAATCTACTAGTTTTTATTACGTTCTGTAAGGTAAATATAGAAATATGTTACTGAATTAAGAAAATAGCGATTAATTTTGATTATCAAGTAAATATGGTGTTGGTGAAATCGTTGAGCAAAATTTACCGAATGAAATCGCTGGTTCAGCAATGAAAAATGGAAATTTCATATTTGGATTTCAATCCTGACACAATTTGTATGAATTCATCTAGTGAATATTGTGTACAGCCAACGTTTATTTTCAAATAATAGGATTGATATGAGCACGTTGAATAACATTTGTAGTATAAAAAAATGTGTTTTTTTTTATATATAAAACTGATCATGGCTTTAAAATTTGTATTAAAGTAGTAATAAAAATTGTCTGCTGGAAAGCACGATATTGCCTAATAATGTAATAATACATTGCGTTTGTTATGGGTAACACCAAAAATAACCTCATTTCTTGTGCGTAGCATGGTAAACTAGGTTAGTCCATCAAAGTACCTAACTATAACATTAACTAATTAGAAAAGAGCACTTTTCTAAGTATTTTGCTGTAAGGTTTCCTACAAATACGTTTGCGCGTACTGTATTCACGTAACTGTGTTCAAAAAGCCTCATTTATTTGCATTCATTCCGTTTTGTTTACTAAAAGGTTTTACGTAATCATTATAAATGAAATATATAGGATCACCACAATTCTCATACGTTGTTAATTTAACAGAAATTGTTCTAATTAACTGAAACAACCGACAAGTCTATGTAACTGACTACGTGGTGATGTGTGCTCTTGGCCTATATTTACTGTTCTTATTGTAAGGTTTAGTTAAATTCATTTCCAAAGTTTATTAAAGCTGTTGCTTCGTTACAACTTGCTTTCTTAACCTACGTATGATATAGAACTCGTTTTTTTTAGTTTCTATATTTATGTCTTTGGAAGTTTCAGTACTAACCTATATTTAACTTCCTTATGCATAATTTTTATTTTATTTTACCTTATAAGTGAAAGTAGGTTATTACTTAATTGACACTTTAAAGTAATTATACGGATATAAGTCTTATGTTACAATTGAGTTTAACAAATGATATCTTTATTTCCAGTCTGGTGTCCCTACAGTCGCTGGAGCTGAGGGAGAACCTGCTCAAGTCTCTGCCAGAGTCACTAAAAAATCTAACCAAATTAGAAAGGTTAGATTTGGGCGACAATGAAATCGAAGAGTTGGTGAGTTTTTAATTTTACATTATAACGAACTCATTTGTTATTTCATATTTAAAGGAACGGTATTACAGTCGATGTTTTTTTAGTTTATTGCTTGCTATAATGGTATCCTAAACATCAGAATTTATAGCAACTTTGTGTTATGTGTAGATAATACATATGTCCATAAGAATAATTGTTATTAAATTATCGTAAAAGTGTTTGAAATGTACACCAGACATAGTGTGGCTGACTTCATAATATTTCGCACAAAGTTATAATTTTAATACAATCATGAAATGTACTACAATAACACAAAAGGTTCATTATGATTAAAAGTTTAAAGTGCTCGCTGCATTGTTGTTGAATTGTCGTGCCGTGGGAATGAATTCGTAACAAATAGCAGCACGACTTGCAATGAAATTAAAAACTTCCTAACTCTGTAGAAAATTTTAATTTAATTGTACGTACGTGTACGATTTTAACCACATTAAAACGTCCTTTGGATCATTTATTTTTATTAAATCAGTTACGAGTTACGAATCTGTAAGTGTTATTTCGTTTGTGAAAAATAATTGTTTGTTTTTTTTCAGCCGGGGTTCATCGGTGAGCTACCAGCACTAGAAGAACTATGGCTAGACCACAACAAACTGCAGTATTTACCGCCAGAGATCGGCAACCTAAAGGCGCTTATATGTTTGGACGTCAGCGAAAACAAGTTGGAGAAGCTGCCGGAGAAAATCGGAGGCCTTTGCTCTCTGATCGATTTGCATCTGTCGCAGAACATGCTCGAAACTGTGCCGGATGGAATCGGAGATTTATCTAAACTGGCTATACTGAAGTTAGATCAGAACAGATTGCATACGTTGAACGAAAATGTTGGAAGGTAAGCGAAATGAAGTTATGATGTTTTCGATATAATATTAAGTTTAATAATGTTATTATCTAAGCACCAAAAAAATCTTAAAAATTACTACTAAAAGTATTAGATTTTGTATTTAATTTTATATATTTTTTTTAGTAGACATATATCCTAATTACTCTAAATTATTTTCCAGATGCACGAACCTCCAAGAGCTAGTGTTAACAGAGAACTTCCTAATGGAATTACCGAAGTCAATAGGGAACCTCAATGAGTTGACAGTATTGAACGTGGACAGAAATTCATTAGCAGACATCCCTATGGACATAGGCAATATGACGCTGCTGGGAGTACTGAGCTTGAGAGACAATAAGTTGACAAAACTGCCTAATGAATTAGGAAATTGTAAATCCTTGCACGTATTGGATGTTAGTGGCAATCGGTAAGTTTGTATAAATATCCTAGATTTTAGGTGTTTTAATGTCAAAATCGGACAAAAGGACAACCACTAGTGTTTTAGCAATAGCAAGTGATAAATAAATATGTTGTAAGGTTTTAAACTGAATATTAAGAAATGTACAGAAAAGAGATAATGTATTTCACTTTTAGATTCAACATGTTTGATTAAATTGATGACTGACTTTTCAATGCAAAATAATGATAACATGATAAAATATATCTAAAAATTTAAGAATGCTCGTCTACATCTTTACTTATACTATAAAGGGGAAAGATTTGTATTTTAGATTTTTTGTATATTTTGAAATAACTCTAAAACTATTAAGCAGATTTCAAAAATTCTTTCATTATTAGAAAGCTATATTGTCAGTGAGGCTATGTTTTTTTATTATTATTTTTTAATTTTACGCAGACGAAGTCGCGAGCAACAGCCAGTATATAAATAAAATCATCAAAAATTTTTGTTTGTATTTTCCAGGTTACAATACTTGCCATATACTCTAGTGAACTTGGAGTTGAAAGCTGTGTGGCTGTCGGAGAACCAAGCGCAGCCTCTCCTCACCTTTCAGACGGACAGGGACGAGACGACAGGGGAAAATGTCCTCACCTGCTTCTTGTTGCCACAGCTCAGTTACACACAACAACCAGGTATGGACCTTATTGCGCGGTGTTAAAGCTGTTTTTGCTTTCGTTTGCTTTTGGTGTCATGTTTTAACTGGCGATGTTGTTTTTGTATATTAGCTAGTATAGATCTGCGATTTTATCTATGTGGGAAATTTCGATAGTCTTTGCCCTATTTGAGACTTTTATCTATATTTGATTTAAATTTTATCCATGTCCATTTTTACCTTCTGAATTTACGTGGTAAATGTTCATTTATTAAAATATTCGCATAATCTTAGGACGATGTTAATATTGCTAGAACTATTGGATTGTTTAGTGTAATGTATGAAAACAACATTGTGAGGTATAGACGCCATTTAGCATACTAAGTATTGGTTTAATTTGAACTGTGTAAAGGGTTTTTTGAAAACATTTAATACATTTAAAAGTCTATGTTTATTTTAATGTTTAAATAATTATTTTGAGAAATCACTTTGTTAAAATTCTGAAAATAAGTTTTTTTTTAAGTATGAGATATGCTTTACTTTTCCTTGATAAAGTCAGTCATAGATGACTGGCTTGTTTTTATTATGAATCGATATAGTGTCGTTTTTTAATTTAAAATATATACATGTTTCAAATGATATAAGTAGTATGCTAAATGTTGCAAATGTAAAGTATTTTGTCTGTTGTATAATATGTTAAATGCGCTTTTTATGCTTTTGTTTCATTGTGCGAGTTATCACGGCTGCTTATATGCCTACATTGTTCTGTTTCTATGGTTTCTTATAATTTTAGTTTATAAAAGTCATTATTACATACATTGAGGGTCTTATATGCAGTCGTGTGACAGTTTTGTTTTTGTTTTTGCCGTGTAAATATACTAAAATACTTTCCACACTTGTCACAACAAAACTAGAGTTGGATCACACTTCAGAGGTCGGCAGTGTGACGTGGTTCAGGGATCACAGATTTAATTCACAGTCACAGGAACTAGATAGGATACGAGGTAAGTGCCGTTATATGTATTATATTAAAATTCGAATGCCTTGACTCTTCTATTCAAATACCATCGTTGTATCTCAGTATAATAACAAGTCATTCCCGTTGGGGTGAATGGCACACGGATCAATCAACTAGGTTTTTTCCCTTTGGGCAGTTAACAATCAATTGTATAAATTTAATCAACAAACAGTCATGGCATTGGAGTTGTCCAATTATAATTACAGACAAAAATGTTACCATATAAATATATAATTTTTATCAAACAGATACAAAAAATCTTTTTTCTTTGCCCACATTTCTCACGCAATTTTTTATCGAGCACAAACGCACTGGTGATAGTTAAATGCTTACGTACTATAAGTTATTTATAAATAAAATCTAGATGTTCTTTTTTATATTTATTTGTGTGAGGAAATGCCATAATGTTTTAGAGTAAATGAAACTATCACTTCACTCAAACAAAAGTATAATCATGTTCTTTTCCATTTTATATAGATCAATGTGTTGTCTGCTTTATTCGTGTTTTGATGTGTCGATGTTGTGTTGCTCGCTAGTAATGTAGGTAATGGTCCTCGTACAATACTTTGGTAATAATTAAAATACACTGACCTTAGTGAATTTAAGTTCAAGTCACGGGATCTTCACTTGAAGGCTGATTTCTCACAACTGTACTGATAAGTATGATTTACTGGCCTTGTTTAAATGTGAAATGTTGTTTAGACAAATTCAATTGAATCGAGAAATTATTACAAAATTATCTAAGCAGTTTTACCTTTATAGTGCTGTAATCACAGACGATCGAGGTATCGATATTTTGTCTCGTTAACAGTAAAAAAAATGTTTGTATTATCAATTTAACCACTAAAATTATCAAATGTAATAGACAATAAATTACTTTTCATTAGTTTTGAATTTTACTATAATGCAATTTAACAGAATCGAGTGCATCTCGCGACCGCGACTCGGACGAAGACTGGGAGGAGAAGGAGGCGTCGAGGACTCACTCCGTCAAGTTCACAGAAGATGTATCAGAAGCGAGAGAGGTGAGGATATGCTGTTGTTACTTGTTCACACTACGAAAGCGCCCCGGCGTCACTCGCTTCCCACGTACCTGGCATGTGCCAGTTGTACACTTTAATACACGCGTCAGAGATAAGTGCAGGAAATTTAGATCTTGGTTAAGGAATAACGTACCCATTTGCTCACGGCACAGAGCTTATTCCGCAATGAGCTCTATTCTTGTAGCGTTAGAGTAGGTTTTCCTACGTATAAGATTGGCACTGTTTTGTAAGTGGAATATTGAATCGTTCATTCGCACAATATGTTAATCAAGTATTGTTTATTTTCTGTATTATTTTTTTTTTGTACAGTTTATAACAGTTGGACAGTATTATTTGTTTTTAATATAATTTATTTTGTTGTAATTTAATAAAGTTTATCTTACTATTATTGTTTTATTTTGTATTATTAATTTTTGTTAGCTTGTGTTTATAATTGTTACTAACTGGATGTTTCATTGGTTTTAATTATGCGTTTTTTTGTGTTATTGTGTTTTTAATGCTAGCGCACTTGTGAAGTACTGTAAATATTGTACAAAAGCATTGTAAAACGTAGAATTTTATTTAATGATATATTGTCAGTCGTGCGCTAGTTAGAATGTTTACGTAATTTGTGTTTGTGTGGTTTTATTCCTCTTATATAATTTAGTGCATTTCATACTAAATATTAGGTATTCCAATTGTGTACATTTATCTTAATACGCGTGATTTTGTTTTGTTTCCCTTTCGTTTTTAAAAGAAAAGAACAACATTTTCCATTCATTACACTACATTTTAATAATGAAATATAAAAACCTAAACATTTTCTGCTCTCTATTTGTGTAGAGAATTATTTAGAATAAAACAAATTAATGAGGTTTTTTTTTAATAGAAATCAAAATCATAGTAATATGACCGCACTGACCATATTTTGTCTCATCTTAAGATTTAAAAGGAAATAGATAAAAAATATTATAACTATATAGTTAAAATATTTTTTTACGTAGACGGGATAATAAGGTTTTATAAAATGAAATAGAGCCAATGTATTTAATTAGTTTTTGAATTATTGCCTGGATATGTTTTGTAACTTTTGTAATTTTGTACTTTATTTGTAACAATAGTAATGGAGTCACGGATTTAAATACAATATTTAGTAGGGTTGAAAATAATGACACGGCAACTATTTTAATTTTATTCCACATATTAACTTGAAGCAAGTAAACATACACACGATTTGGAGGTTTTTCAGAATCGTTACGATGAAATTAAGTTCCACCGCGTGAGTTATATTGTTCACTTGTTATTTGAGTCTTGTTTTTGTAGTCCATTGGTATTAGTGGATAAGTAAACATTTGGTTCAAAGGTGCCATCGATACAGGAGGAGAGTGAAAGCTCAGAGTTCTCACTGAGCGGGCTGCGGCGGCCGCTTAGTGCGGTCCGCAAGCTGGTGTCGCAGCGCAGGACATCTCTGCAACGACTCTCCTCGTTAACTAACCTCAATGAGGTACTAGATATGTGTGGGGTGTATTCACAATTATAGACATGTGTTTTATTTCGTTAGAGAAATTTAGTTAGCCATGTGTAATATGGAGTAATTAAGAAAAACAGATGTATATCCTCGTTTGACTGATAGTCGACTAGTAGTTTTTATAAAAAATACGAAAGAAAACCTTCCCTTATTTTGGGTTAATATGATGGTTGAAAGTTAAAACAAATTGAAACTGCATGTCTGATAAAAGTTTTATCAAATAGTTTCGTTTTCGTTCAAGTAATATCGCGTGTTTGTGCAATTGTGTCAATATTGTACAGAGTTATTTGAATTCCGTGAACAAAATAAAGATATCAGTGAAAATGTTGTGAATACACCCCACGTTATCGTTTCGCAGCCCGAGTCTTGCCTCTCGTTCCTGAATGTTGTCTTCGTCTCCTTAGATTCGTAATGTTGTAGCTGTAATTAGACTTAAGGATTATTATTATGAATTTTATACCCTTTGTAATTTCATATTATATTGGTATTTGTGATATATTTCTCTATTTTTAAATGTATAAGCAAATGAACAATTATTGTGATGCAATTTTTACGTTTCTTTTATTCTAAAAGTAAATTGAAGCGTTGGATTTTTTTGCTATGTGCATCAAATGAAAAAATCATCTCAATAGTGTAGTAATGTTTTCCTTAGAAAACAACGCACCTGCTTGTATGCAAATATAATAAAATGTTCACTGCTTTACACTGTTGTGTTTACTATAAAAATTCCAACGCCTTTATTATCTAGTTTTAGAGTATTTAGCGTTTCATATTATTTATGATACAATAGATTAACACTACTATTAACATTATTATTGATTAATAGAAGTATTGTAGCGTAAATATTATATTATTATAAGATATCAGTCGCACTCACAGTCTGTAATTGGTCACTAAAGGAAGGAACTTCGAGTAGATTTTTAAAATTATATTTACACTAAAATAGACCACTTATCGTCTCTGAGTGTGACATAAAGTTAAAGGTAACTACATGAATTGTGAAATAATGAGCGCACAATCTAGAATATTTAAAGACACAGCACTGTTTGAACTGCACTTACTGTAGATTAGTGTATCAGTAGGCAGACGTCGACTCTCTGCGAAGGTGAGGACGTGTGTGATATCATATCCTGAACGATGCCATTATGACTCGTTACGACATTCCTTTAATAGGCTTAATAATAATTTTCGGGTGGGACGTTTTATAGGGTTCCTTATAACATTAATCAATGGATTTTTAGAAAAGTATATTGAATAGTTTTTTATTTAGTATAGAATGTTAAATATTAGTCTTGAAATTATCGCTTTTAATATTAGTAAATACCTTGATTTCTTGAGCTTTTAAAAATATGTTATATCCTATACTTTAATTTTTGACATATAATATTAAACGGAACAACTTGCAGTTTGTAAACGTGAGCTAATATTTGTATACAGATATGAAAGATGCCTCAAACATGTCTTGCATTGGACAATGTGAAATAAACTACATTCAAGTCTTATTTTATTAATTCATATTAATAGTAAATCTAGTCAAGCATGTGCATGCATAGTTATAATTTTCCGATAAGAATGTCCATATTAATTTAATGTATATTTGTTAGACACCGTTCGTGCGTCAGAACACGCCTCATCCCAAAGAGTTGAAACTGAAGGCGCACAAACTGCTCGCGGGCCGCTCGCCGGAGCAGGTACAGGAGCCCCCCGCCACCAACGGAGTGGCCACGTCACCGCCAGACAATGAGACCACCACAGATACAACCGAAGTAAGCACTTTATAATATGTTCATTGTTTTTCGGCCTAATCAAATTAATCTTACACTATTTGCTAACGATCAGACGTCAAAGTTTTAATGGAATTTGAATTTAAGCGTGGCTTTATCATGTAAATTCGGCAAGAGTCAATTATGTTAAAGAATACAAGTACCTGAGCTATAAAGACCGTTTAAATTTACGGGTAAATTTGACTGTAATGGACATTTATAAAATACCAAACACTGATAAGTGTATTAAAAAAGAATTTATTAGAATGTAAAGTGGCAATTTCGATAGTAATCTGCAACCCAAGTTTCAAGTCCTTAAGGGATACAGTTTACGTACTTACGAATACCTTTTCAATATTTATTGTTGAAAGAAGTTTATGCGGAACCGTAGTCTGCAGCATTTAAGGATGTCGCTGAATTAGATGTTACTATGTTGCAGAAAATTAATGAACTGATCACAAACTTACATCAGGAATTGAATATACCATTTATTTCCCCTAGCCTGTTGAATCACAATCACCGCCCGAAATGACAAGGGATGATGACAGCGACCAAGAAACACAAGAAAAGGAATCTTCAGAAGACGAGAACGATGATAATGAAGATTCCGACGAATTGGAGGTAAGAGACTTTCTGTTATTGGTATTATTTTTAGTCACAAGCGCGACTGATCTTATATAACGCATGTTAATTGTCAAAACTGAAGTGTTGATACACAAGTTTTGTGTGTAAATCGAATCTCGATGGATAAATGTAACACTCAGAGATGCTTGTGACTTAGATATAATTTTAAATTGGTATCTTAAATTTTGGGGGCTACTAATTTTCAAAAACAGTGTTCTGAACACTTTCTAGTCACTAATACTGTAAATTTTGCTTTAGATATTAAATTAATCTTTTAACAAATAATAGTATAATTAACATGGGAAAACAAGGTAATCTATTTTGATATATTTACTGACGACGGATCACATTTGGTAAAATTTACTTTCATTTCCCGGCAATTATTGCAATTATAGGCAATGATTGTTTCCGTTCAGACTTGTAAGTACAAGAAAGGTTACACTCCAAGTCAGTTTCCAGTTGCTGTTTGTAATTGTGAAAAGAGCTTAGAACACGCTTACAATACTAGGAAAATCATAATATACATATGTCTTTACGTCTTAGTAATCCGAGTACGGTAAAACATTTTATAGATGACTAGTTTTCGCCCGCGACTCGGTCCGCGGGGAATTTTAAAAAAAAACAAAAGTGGTACACTATGTACACCATGTGTTCTTCCAGACTATCCTCTACATTTATACCAAATTTCATCGAAATCCGTT
>DVQG01000605.1:0-13679 GCA_018231605.1 Papilio ambrax
GGGGGTAAATATTTTGGATAAAAACCCTAATGTGGGAAAGGGACCATAAGTTGCTGCCAACATCAAAGAAGTAAGTTTGCCAAGGTTTGTCATGTCATGTCATTTTGACATTTGCCATTGATAATTTGAAAAATGTAAACAATAATATACAATTTTCATAATTTCATGCGGATGAAGCCGCATGGGTACAGCTAGTATTAGCATAAAAATAAACCCAACACATAAATGTAGAACAATTCTGATTTCAGTGACTGATGTTTTTCATTATATATTTGTCGTTTACAGTTCTTTCGTCTAGAGAATATGAACCTATACAATCAGGAATACTGAGCTTTTCAAAATGCAATCGCTTTTTTACCGATCGAAATCCGAACGGGTGCACTAATAGGTTAATGGTATTTTTTTCTTACAAACTAAAAAAGTCGGTGTACTAAATAGCGTATCATTTTGTTATATCTAACAATGTTAAGCAAGCGCAACTCGTAACTGTTCGTATCACGGAAATCACAAAGAGTGGCGCTTGACTAACATTTTTCAAAATGTCGAATGTTTATTCAATTCACCTTAAATTATAGTCGGAGAAGTACTATCACTTGTATAACAGTTTTATTTAATTTATGCAAAATTAAGACATAGGACACTTTTTATGTGACAATTTTAAACTGTACTTTTGAATACATCTTTAACAAGTAATTTCATTTGTTTTGGCTGTGATGTAATTAGCCCTTGCCGTAAACAATAGACGGACGTTTGCTTGAATTCGTAAACTTGACCATTGGGCCCGCTGACCGACTGTTGTCTTGTAAGTGGTCGCGGGGCCTTCGATTAACAACAAAGGCCAGCAAATAATTGAAGGTAGTGGCGAGCGATCATTTCGGCGTGATAATAGAGCAGAGCGAGGCGTGGGCGCCGGCCCCACTCGCTCCAACCGGATCTAACTTCGCGATAAATCATGCTCGCAATGAACCGCACGTCGTACCGGCCTGCGCTGACCGGTGCCCGATGCCCGCTACCCGCTGCCCGACAGCTTGTGACTTATTTTAAAACCGCTTGCTCACTCTATTATGTAAAAATACTTTCTTGTTTTTACCCCTCGGCCTCCCCCGCGCAATAAGCATATGATTATCTGCACAGCTCTTAAGTTGTTCGTATATGCATTATAAGTTGTCTATCTGTCAGCATTGCATCCGTTATACTAATATACACACGTGAAACGAAAAGAATTTAGAAAAATATCTTAATTACGAAATACTTCGTTGTTCACATTACTAATGCACAGAGCTTATTCTACAATAAATTTAAATCTAACTAAACGGCACTTTATAACTAAGCATTTAAGTTAAAAATAGTCAAATGACACCACTTTGTAGTAGGCACGTCGTCAAACAAACGCCGCGAATCAGTTGACATTCCGGTTTTATTTATACAGACAATCGAGTTCCTTGATTATATCTGAGCTGACGTGTGTCGTACAAACGGAACCGTACGACGGAGCCGACATACATTTTAATGCGAATGAATCGAGAACAAACATTAGGAACGATTATCATAACTCGGGCTAATTTCGTCATGTTGTCATCGGTAACAAAAGATACAATGGGTCGCGGCCGCGAGACGCTTGGTTGGGCGGCGCCGAGCGTCACGAGATACCAAGATACCGCTAGCGCATGTGTGGTACAGGCTATACACTGCACGTCGACGTGCGAATTCTGTTCGAGAGCGTAGAACCGACAGCCGCCGCCGGCGTGCCACAATAAGAGCAGCGAGTGTATTCCTCGCGGCAACGTCGTGGTGCGTCGCCACGATGACCAATGTCACCACACTAATTCTTCAAATGTCAGGATAATAAAGTAAAACACTTATTTTTAATCTCTGTTTACCCTAATTCAAGGTATCTAATATGTAAAACGTACGATTATTGGTACTGCAGTAAATTAATCGCACTTTACATTCCAATAATGTACCAATACGTAGCACTTTACTAGAAATGTAGACATTCTTCATATAGTTCAGAGAAATGGTCACTGGAGTGCCGCGCCGCGCCCGCCGCGGCCACTGCACTCGCTTCGATTTCACTTTTATTAGCAATCCACTTAATTGGATACCACTGTTGCGGCTTTATTCATTTCGCAGATTCATCTCGACCGCTATTTGGGAAGCGAAAAATAACAAATGATACTCTGAGTACTTTTAACTTAACTACACAGTTGTTCAATAATAGTTTCGAATTCCAGACCACACCTAGCATTCTATTTGTACTGCGGATCTTGATTTCAAACTTCATCTGATCTCGCAAATGAACTTTTTGTACGCGTTTCACACACGTTGATGAAGGATGGAACATAGAATTTTTTATAAAACTTTTATGAGTAGAATAGCTTTCTACAGATACGATTCGTAAAGAAATTTGTTAGTATTCACCTTAGAAATATACCATATTCTGTTTTTATTTCCTAAAATGCTACAGTATAAAAAATATACATTAAATATGTATTTAATTAAAAAGTTTTATCATAAATTAAGAAAGCAGATCTCCAATTAATGGTATAAATTAAAAAGATTACAAGTCAAGTGGTTGAAGCTAATTAATCAACTTACGGCTGTAACTGTATTCTTTTTTTTAAATAAATACAGGAAATATATTAAAGCGTATTTAAAAGTGAATTACACAAAATTATATTATTAAATCTTAAATCCAAGTAAACCAATTAAAACCAACTTTAAACGAAACTTTCGTTTGTACTTTGATACAACAACATAAACAAAATTGTTTTTAATAATTTTTTGATAATTAAAAACCAATGATTGCAAAATAACTTCCGCCATAAGGTTTTAAAACTCAAAATATCACGTTTACAACTGGAGCATAAAGTAACAAGCTATTTAATCTCGAGCACGAGTTTTTAAGAACAACATTTTAATCGCACTGTATGAAAATTATGATTTTTACCGCGAATTTCCACTGTTTGAAAACTTGTGCAACAACATACTGTTATCTCAGATTTTTTAATAAGAAGAAACGAGATAGCTATATGTTTATGTATAAATCTTTTGCTAACTAGTCAATCATTTTAAATAAATACAAATATGGAAACTAAAATAAACTCGTTCATAGTTAGTGGTGAAATAAATTAGTGGCAATCTGCTAGTGCAACGCTTCCGGCTATGACAAGCTGAAGGTCGTATCACTGGAAAAGTACGCGACAAATTAAAACTTAATTTATACCTAAATTGTGCTCGTAATCCTATGTTCGACAATTTGATTAAAGCACAATAATTTTTTAATTGTTCTTTATCTAATCTAGCTGAATCTGTTATTGTTTAAGATACAGATGTGTTATAAATTAGTGATTATTGAAGTTTTATTTCTATAGTTTTAAAGCACTGAGGGAAAAAATAAATAGTTAGTTAAATATGTTATGCTCACCACAAGATAAATAAATATGCTGTACATCGGCGAACTCATCGACTAATAGGCTTACTTACAAACGTAAATTGTGTACGATGCATCATGTTTTCACTTCTCATTCAATTTTAAAATTTCAGAATCCTGAAAACATAATGTGGAAAATGACACCACATATATAGAAATTACACATTACCCACACTTGTATAGAAAATAGCTTAACTAATTTACAATGATTGAAACCTAGAGTAGCGAGCACGATCTGTCTGTTGCGTACGGAATGTAGGTAGTAATTTAGTCATTTAATTTCCGCATCGAATTCTCGATGAAGGACATTCGATGTCGTTATCAAACTCGGCGCTCGTTTGGAATAACTTTGTGTTTTTGTTGCATCCACACACACACACACATACACACGCGGTCTCAAGATACGAATAGAAAACCAAAACGAAACTGTTTATAAGATGTACGTCAATCATGACTTTCACTTGCACTCTATCATCGAATATTTCAAGAAACCAGTTCTTAATTTGAAGTCTCGTTTGCACTCCGACTATTTTTTGATGAATAACACTTATCTATATTATTAAAAAGATAAAAAAGCTTAACTATTCTATTCAAATTATACCTATTTATCTTCTAAATATACTATTAATAACTGCCTTGTCAGTTGATGAATGATTTTGTTACATTCTTATAAAAAAAACGGAAGTGCTACTGTTGACATCTAATTTCTTATTTTTCTATTTTTACAGTTATTTATATTTTTTATAATTTCTCAATGCTTCTTTTTCGATAAATTTTGAAAGCAAAGCTAAGCCCTGAATGCGTTCTTTCTTCCTTGTTGTAAGGGATGAAGTAATTTAATTAAGCCTAATGAAAATCTCTTGGCGATATTAACTTCAATTTACAACCATTACTAAATGTGAGACCTTATACAAACAAAACATTTTAACTTTACAAGACAAATAAAATTTAATGAGATAGAATGAAATAAAGAAACAAAACAGTATGAGACATCACTAAATTACACAATATAATAATATAATATGTTAAATACCTTATTTAAAATGCGGTTTAACTACCTAGCTATTAAGGAAGAGTCATATAATTTCTAATAATAGCTTTCTTAAAATGAAATTTAACAAATAACGTTGTAAACACAGATCGTATCGATAGGAGTTTCTCAAAGCTGCTAGGAATTAGTACCAAAGCTTTCACAAAATCATCAGATTGAAAGCTTATGAAGATAATAGCTGTCTGAGCTTTACGCCCTTTACAGTCACGAGTTAACAAAACGTAGTCTAGAAAACCCTAAAACGTCTGACAAAGAAAAACCAGGTTAATGCAACAGACACCGAAAAATGATTTTATAATATTTCTAAGCATTTTTTTACTAACTATGCCAACAACATCCGCAAGAATATCGAGATTTTCCTTATATGAGTTTATTTCTAAGATAACTTTTAGAAAAATTATATAAGAGGGATAGTAATTTATATTTTATGGGTACCAAATATATAATCAACGTTGTCTATGAGGTATAAAACTGAAGAGAGAAAGGAAGAAGAACCTTACCAGTTATGATGTAATTACAAGTGGCTCTTCCTTATATTGATTTAGTGAACAAGTTACGGTAACTGGTTTATATTTATAGAATAAGAGGCGTGTTTGTCTTATAAAGATGTCTAAACTCACTGCTCTCTCAGAGAAACGATTTCGTTTTGTGGTAACTTTTTCGATAAATAAAATAATAGGGATCGAATGACGCACGTTATCTTATTTATAACAATGTGCAGTCGTAATCATAGTCTTTTTAAAGGAGAAAGGAACAAATGAGCAGCGGATTGCTTCATGTTGGGTATCCCGTCGGTGATGGACATCCGCAACACTACAGTAACTACAGATGTATTGCTGGTTTGTATGAATTATTATCGTGAAAGCTTTAAAACACTAATGATATTTGTTTTTTCAAGTGCTCTCTCTTTAAGACTTCAGTTAATTCCACTTAAAGTAAGTGGAATTGCGCTTAAACACTAGATTTGATAGTGCTATAAAAACTATAGAATCTATTTAATTATTAGTTTTTGTACCATTCACTGTAACATTCTTCTTTAGCATTTCTTTGTAAGTGTTTTTTTTTCACTCTTCATTAAAACAACATTTCAAAATAAGCAACATTTAACCACAAAACCCTTAATGTATGTGTTTTTGTTATAAGAACAAAGATTTGAGTTTTTTTGGTCCAAATTAGTTGTTAATTCCTAACGAAATTAATAACAATTCAACAATTGTCTGTGTATCGGTATATTAATTAGGACAGTTACAAAATACAATTTAAATTTAAACTGTAAAGTAAGAGATAAAATATTCGGATACATCATTACATTGCTAGTCATTATAGATACATGACGTATAAACCTTTGAACACATTTGACACACATTCAAGATTGGTTGTCGAGTTCTTAGCGAATAGATCGTAATGGTAATTTTCGACAATTGAGAAGAAGTGTTACATACTTGTTCGGCTAAAAAGCGTTTCTCGCGTATCTACAAATAGCAAAGAAACATTTATCGTAAAAATTACTAAGTATAAAATGTAGTTGTACCGAATACATGTTAATTTGTTGCGGAATCCGAGAGCAATAACCGACGGCGCTGCTAGCGGTATTCGGCGGTTTCTTCGACTCTAATATTCGACAAAAACAACCCGCGAGTCGACATGTGTGCGTGTGTGTACGTGTGTGCTGTGCGGACGTGTGTGACGACACACGCGGCCGAGATATGTTTGCATGTCGGCTCAAGTTTATTTTATCTTATTGAAGTTTAATATGCAAAGATTAGTCACACTTCGAGTCTTTAAAATCAAAGTTTTCGGATGGCATACATATGTAACTTAAACTCATTTTTTGTAACTTATGAGATATCCATTACGTATTGCGTTTTATCTATACGACACTCGTGATTTATTGAGTTTAAACAACGAAACACGTTATTGATCCCTGAATGTTACAGATTTAATTTTAAACGGAATACTTTTAACGCTCTTTATATATCGATAACGCGGTTTCTTAATCAGTCCTTAAATTAGCTTTTTGTTACGTAATAATGCAGTGCTTAAATTGCAGGCATCTAAAATATATTCAGGGTTATACTACAATTTTTAATTTAGAACATTCACATTTACCTATTATAATTTTAATTCATAAATTAATCAAACATAACAAACTACTTACCTATACATTATGTAGCACCGGTTGGCTTAAAAACGCAACGAATGTTCTCATACATACCGGATCACTTCCTGTGTCCGCTGGCACGGAGCGGGTCTTTCGATACTACGTCACATCTCGTTGTTAATGCAAATTCAAATTATTAGTGCATGTTTAATTTGGTCATCTCTCACGTCAATAAATATTATTTACCCTCATTATTCAACTCTGTCACAACAAATATTTGTATAAAATAAAACAAGTCATTCTTAGAATAAAATTGTCCACTGTACGCTTATTAGGTATCGAATTCCAATAAAGATCTCTAATTAACCGCTTGACATGAATTTACATATTTAAAGTTTTAGTAATTTATTAACGATTAACATTTTAGATAATGAAATCTGCTAAGTTATTTTTTAATTTCTGGAATATTTTACTGAAGGGAAATTAATTTTAATTAAACAATATATCAATGATAAAACATTTAACTGGAAGCTTTGGGATAGATTCATCGACAGTATTAACAGACGTATTGAACACGAATACGAAATGTTCTACATGTGTCATGCACCAAGAGTACACTTTCACTGCAAGGAATGTGTAATCTTCCAACACATATTATAAGCAATATACGTAAATTTGCTAACTGAACTCAAGTCAATTTCCTTTCGATAAAAGTAATGATCGCTGTACCCAGCTTTCTATAATTTAAAACAAAATCTACGTGTCATGTATCAAAATAGTCACGCATTTGTTTTCCCGCGAGAAATTGCCTCCACACTAATGGGTTTTGATAGCAAAACTGCATCTGCTAACCTATAAATTGAAATCTAGTAACTGTACAATATTTACGCACAACATTAACTTAATAATTAAAATTGAATCAGGCATCCTTACATTGTTAGAATATTATTAAACTATTTTTTGTTTTTTTATTGATCAAAATAATATAGAAACAAAAGAATTTATCAAAACAAATGACTAAGCACTAAAAATAGTCTAAAGTTAACGATCAACAAAGAGCAATGGGGCTGTCGGTTAAGTTTCAGGGCCAAAGGTCAAACATAATGGGCGAGCAAGGACAAACACTTTCTGCGCAGGAGAGCCGAGAGCGTCGCGGTCGACTGAACGCTAATCTTCCGCCTAGCGCCTCGACACCTACAAAGGGTCAAGGCACAACGCCGGTCATTCGACTAGCAGGAAAGTCAATATTTTGATAAGGGGAATTTCAAAGAAATCTGTCTTTATGCGAACATGTACCTATGATTCAGATAATGTCTACCAGCTCCTCAGAAAATTGAAATCAATATCGTAGTTACAACCATTTTATTAGACGCATCAAATATTTTAAATTAATAAACGATGGCTTGTGTTTCATAATGTGCTGACTGTAGATATTTAGATTACATATTTTGGCGTTAACACAAAAAGTTATTTAATGCTTATTCTCGATTTATATCACAATTTATTTTTACTATGTGTATGTAATTGAAATACATTACAAATATGTTTATGTATAACAATTATTTTATATATATAATTACTTTGAATCATATTGTTTCTATCATTCATAAGACATGAACTTGCCGACTGAATATGAGATATAATCTGTGACTATTGATCCTAGATAGCATATAAGTTAACATCTTCATAAACGTAACATTACCACTTGTCTTGTCCAGCTTTTGTCTGCTGAGTACCGTCAGCAACGCGTCACGTCATGAAACCATCAGCAAAGATACTGCGAGTAATATATCGTAGACACTCGAATTGTATTGTACAGATAATACTTCAATAAAACTATTTAATCTTTAATCTAGAAGCAGATAAAAAATACATCCTTTTTCTGGCGAACTAAGCACGTAATCGACAGAGCAATTCTGCAATCAACGTAGTAATTTTATTTTAATTAAGATATGACCTCAACATATTAGCGAGCTATAAAATGTTTTAGTACAACCGAACGATACAATATAATTAAAGGCTTTAATAGCCAACATACTTTACAACCAACCGAACCTTAAATAATTATTTCACTGATAATATAAAAAACATGTTTACAAATTATCATTTTACTGGATGGTGTTATATTTTAGGTGGTTCGGACACTGTACGCCGACCTCTAGAGGCTGTCGATACGGACTGCTTGACGCCTTTCATGTAAGTCGGCACTATTTATAACTTTAAAACTGCTTTTGCTTTCATATACACTGAGCTCTTGTACCTAAATGGACAATGCATACGAATAAGAAAATTTCAATTACAAGGTCTCTGTAGAGATCTAATTTTGAAGTATATTTAAAAATGCAATACATTATTTCTTTAGAGTTATCATTAAATAAAAATAAAACATTCAATTTGTTATTGGCACTTCTGGTTCATAACGATTCGACGAATAAGATAAACTTGTCAAGGTGAATTTGACATTACTGTTTAAGACCACAATTGAGACTTGATACAAAAGTAATCACGTCAGTTGAGCAAAAGTCAATTATATTTATATGTTTTTATTTAAATAATATAATGTAGTATTAAGAAGAAATTACCGCGCTGTAGAATTGGCGCAACACTAGATTATTGACATAAACGTCACATCTCTAACTGACAGCTGTCAATGTCATTAGAAGGGTTGATGATTTGCGCCCCATTCTGGCGGACCCTCTAGTTCAGTGTTTAAATTAATATCCGCTAGTTACAATTATATTGATTGTTTAAAAGTAGACGATAAGATAGCATCGAGTTAGTAGTAGAGTTATATTCGTGCGTGCAAGGAACGGCAGAGTTGAAATGATCGTAATAAGTTTCGAAATAAGCGATTTTGGTAACTCGTATCTGAATATGGTTTAAATTTCCGAGCTATTAAATCACGTAGGTAAACTTTTTACGGGCATTTGCGAACGATCCATTTGCTTATCGCATAAATTGACGCTCGTTTATGTTTTAATATTTTAAACACGGAGTCATTTTATTCTTTGTGCAATGAGTGCGTATTTTTTATTTACTTACGGCATGATGCTAAATTTAAATGCCTGTTAGAGCCTTATTGTATTTAACTTCATATTTCAAGTATATATTATACTTCTACAGTGATTAATTATTATATTTGCACGAACAATCCAATTGAAGTAGTTTTCCATTCAGTCTACAGAGTATTAAATTAACAACGCGTTTGTAACAAACAATTACTTATGTTACAATTGAATATATATTTTTCGCACATTTCTATAAATTAAATTGTAAACTGAGCATACGTATATTGTTTAATATGTCTATGTTCTGTTAAATTAATCTGCTAAACTTTTTTTGTTGACACGAAACATAAAAATATGTACAAGCAGTTAACACTTTAATGCTCTTTGCCATTACTCTTATTTTTATTTTAAATAAAATAACCTGTTACATTTAAGTTTTGATATTCATAAGAAGTTTTATAAATAAAAGAAATAAAATTTCAATTACGATACTAGAGCAAAATATGAACAGACAGCTTTATTGTTAGAAGAAAAGACATCAACGCGCACGTCACATTTCAAAAACAAAACTGTAATAAAAAGAATTGACAAACAAAGCATTCAAGTAGAACCGTTTTTATACTGCAATAAAAAGTGATAAGATAATTTGCTGAACTGCCAAAAGCTAATCAGTTGCATCAATATTGTGTACAACCTTCGTGTTAACAAGCATCTTGCCATTGTTGTTACTGACCCTGTGTAACATCCTTCTTTTCATAGCATTACAAGATTAATCTTCCTTAAACAACAACAAAAAAGGTCATTTACGGTATATGCACTTAGTTGTAATACTCAAAAAACAAGCACGTGAGAAACACGCACGGATCACACGTCCCAAACCAATGATCTCTATATTTGGTCTAAAAATTATTGCTTAGCCATCCGTGGTATTTTTTAATTAATAATTGCAAACCGTTTCTTTTAAATTCAGCAGTAGTCGAATAACTTGATTTATTTTACAAAGGGCGAGCGATCCATTCTTGTATTCCGAACCATCCTAAGCAATTAAAATAATCTTCGAAACACCCTAAGGTAGATTATTCGTTTCGGCCGTTGGCGACCTCTTGGCTTATGTGAGTCAATATTAGCAAACATAATTGAACATCGAATAAGACACTCTTACGTTATCATCTTCATGTACCAGCGATAAAAATAGATGGTGTGAAAATGGTTACTTAACACCAAATTTCTCTACGTTTTGGTCTTTATTTGAGTACAAAGTGTAAAATGAAAAATAAATGATGTCACGTGTTAGTTCAAAACGCATACACACGTTAATAATGAATCATTTACAACATTCAAATTAAATAAAATGTCAAGACAGTATTGGTTAATATTCAAATAATTTAAGTTTTCTTTTATTGTGCATTTTTATACAAACGAATATCAATAAAAAAGCGTACCGCTTCTTATCATGGTTAAAGATAGTAAGAATTTATTGACATTCCATTCACATGTATGATAATCAAACCAGCAATAACCCTTATAACTCAATTTGCATACATTTTCTATAACCTTAATACAATTAATAACAAGCAAGAATTTTTGGTCAACAAATAAACTTCTATAATATTATTAAGAGTATTTAGGTTCGTAAGTTCCTAAATTAATTTACACGTGGCTTTGATATCCAGTAACAGGAAATCGTCTTAACTTATCTCAATAAGTGACATTGTCAAATTCTTCTAATAAGCATCAATCTCTTAGTGATAAAGCAGTAACTGAGTATTGCTAGACTCCAATGCTAAGTTACGAGTATTGTACGCTTCTAAGAATTTCGTGTACATGTGGCAGCCGCTTTACACCGTTTCTAACAAAGATTGCAGCACGATAAATATAAATCTTATTTCAATCATTTTTACAAGTATTTTCGGATCGCTGTTTTTATTTGAATAAACTAATAAAATAGGAGCAAATGAAATACAACTTTAATTAATAATAGCACATAAGCCTTGAAAAATACAAAGCACAGACCATTTAAGAATAAAAAAAATTACTTAAATTTTAATGAAGATTTATATTATACATTATACATGCTGTACATAAATTCTAATTGGAATTTGTCTACTTGTATTAGTCATTTAACAACAATATGTATGTGTGTGTGGGTTTGCGTATCGACAGCCTTACGTACTAAGCGAATCTTGTAAACTCAAAAACATTACAGTGCAATTTATCAGAAAAAACTTACCTTAGCCAGTGAGGATGCGATCCAAAAACTATGAGAAATCGGATTAGCACTTCAGTGAAATAAGCACGAGTTGTAGCACTTCGCGTCTATGTTAGAGAACAAGACTTGAATGTAAAGTTTGTCAACAACCCGTCGTGTCACAGCGGGGAACTGTCGAGTCCCGGTGTATAGCAGTAGGGCAGGGGGTGCGATGAAGTCAGGGAGGCTCCGGGGCGCAAGCCGAGGCTGCTCAGATTGGTGTCGGGTGCCGGCGGCGCGCGGGTGACGGTCCAGCGTCCGGCCGCACAACGCGCCTCGCAACGGTAAACTGGCCGCCCGCCGCCCGCAGCCCTCCGCCCGCCGCCCGCGCCGACGCAGCCTCTCCCTCGCTCGTATGAGTGCCTCCAACCTCCCTCCAAACAAATAGTACCGTACACCGCACTTCTGTCTCGGTAACTTTTATTATACTTTTATTAGTGTTGCCTCGGGCCCGCGTCTGTGTGTTCTATTCCACCAACACACGGGCGCGCCCGACGTGGCGGATACGTGTGGGTGTTCGACTTGGTAAAGTACCTATGCGTGCTTTGATCTTACGATTCGGTATGCACGGCCGCGCCGCCACGCCGCCAAACCGCCGCAGCCGCACCGCTGCACGTAGCACCGAGCCTGTATTTTACTTCTATAATATCTAGTCAATAATTTTAGTTTGATGTTTGTGCAATAACATACGTCGAATTGCGCGCCATAAGCCAGGCTAAAAACCGGTACAGAACACTTCTACGTATATCTTTACTTTGAGAATTTTCATTCTTACTCTTCCTACGTTTCCTTTGAAATAGCGTTTTCCCACCAAAACATTTGCGAGCTTTTGCATAACGCGCTTTCAAGGCGTTGAAAGAAATCTCTGCTCTGCCTGAGAAGTAAATAAAATAAAGAAACAAATCTAATTACAGTCTGCACAGAATACTTTCACACTCAAGGTTATCCGGAAGATCTGGAATTCGCCGCTGAAATTTTCCATTGACAAACAATCGTGATTAAATTTCTTTGTTACAGTAATTGTAACTACGCAGTGTCTTAAGAATTGTTATTAAGAGTAGATAGGTAAAAACGAACCCATCACTCTCTCTATTAAATTGTATTTACATAGATCGTTTTCTTTCTTTTACATTTCGAACTATCTTACTAATATTCTGTTTTGTTACATGAAAAAATAATAACTCTAACGGTTATAGTTTTCATTTGTTTTTTTTGTACCTATATTATAACATAAAAGACTACTGGACCCCACAGAACTATAGAAAACGATTTAGACAGAGGTTACGGACACCATTTAAAAAAAACTATAATATAAGTTAACTACACGTTCATGGTTTTTTTAATATAATTAATATTATGCTTCATAAATATTTAGTGAATTTCTAGTTCTAAAATCTGCCTCTTTTGCCTAAATTAAGTTTATGCCGAAGTAACGCTAGGAATAACCCGCTAACACGAAATATATTAATGTAGTTTTACATAGCTGTAGTTATTCTTGTGGTTAGAACAAATAATTAACCGAACTATATAAATTAGTAAAGATCGTCTTTGGTGGAGCAGGAGCTAATTGGTGCAGGCAAGTTGTCCTCCGCGATGCCCTCAAGTGGCACACCCGGCCTCTAGATCCTCAAGTGGCGACCCACCTAGGGGACCAAACAGGTCTCTACTAGGACCGCAGCAACCTAAGCTATAAAATTTTGAGAAAACCTCTACCAATTTTTAGCTCTATGTTGTTTTATCTAGGCACCTTTTCGTGTGTAAATTGACCTAATTTCAACTGTTTTTTTTTATAATATAAGGTGGCAAATGAGCAAGCGGCCAAAATGGCGAAGCGACCG
>DVQG01000606.1:0-13672 GCA_018231605.1 Papilio ambrax
ATTCCACTGTTTAGTTGCAGAACTAAAAATCGCGTAGTGTGCGCACCTTCATATAAGCAAATAGGAATCAAAGTGAGACTAAACAGTTGTGCGATAGTTCAGTCAAAGGAATGTTACGCTCTTAGACGTAGACATTCTGAACGTTTACAATGCATAGATACTTTCCATTACTCTAACAAACATCCATCTATTCATCTAAACTTTGGCATTTATAACATTAGTATGAAGTATGATAATTACGGATCTCTTGTTATCTTATAATATACATACATAATATCTGTTTCTATAATTAAATGAACATAACCGTGAAGCACATTGAAACATTAATTACTACGTTGATGCATTATGTTGGCAAGTTCAATCAAGTTGCTGCGACCTGCGGTTAGTTAGGAGGTTCTCAACTACTTGCTCTGATCAAGTTGAAAATTAGTTTAATTAGCGAAATGGTCTATCATTCGCTTGATTGTTAGTGTAAATAGGGATAAGGTTATAATTTATGTCCTTTGCTTACACACCACAATATAGGAATAAAAATTAAATCTTTTTCATTTTAATTCCTTAAAAAATATTACAAGCATTACCTTTCATTTATATAGAATGAGAAAATTCAATTGAATGCTTCGTCATTCATCGAAGCCCGATAAACCTATAAATTTGAGTGGGCGCATGACGTCACTCGATATTGCTGGACATAGCCCGCGGCGCACAAATCTGTGTCACCACAAACTGCTTCCTGTTGAATCGGATTACATACTCGTCGCCTACAAGTTTGCATCAGCACTTCGGGTTACAAACAAATTTATAGAAGACTAAGTTACCCATTAGGGTATATCAATATCAATACGAACTAATTTTTAAACAGTAAACTCATTAAAATCTCACAACCTTATTGTTCCATTCACAGGCACGTTTCATCTATTTTTTCGTTTAAGAAGCAAACGTCGGTGTAAAATAAGAATTTTTTACAAAAGCCGCACAAATCTTCCATTGAAATACTCATATTTTATATGAATAATGTATTTTATCTCATAATTTTTATCCGGTTCACATGAACGTGAATAAAAGATTATTCCTCAACACACATAATATTATAGTTAGGCATCGAGCCAAGGAAACGTAGCCATCACGTATTCAAGATCTGCAAAAGTCTGCGGCCGCTAACCAAAGAGGTCAAAATCATTCGCCTCTTTACATTAACGCCATCACAAATTGAATCGAAGAAAAATGTGTGATGCTTCTTATCAACAAAAAATTACTCATTTACCAATTTCTTTTTGATCTTTATGTGTTAATTATCGTTATATCAGAGCCAAAAAATTTCAGCAACGACATACTGGTATTACCGTACTAACAGTAATAGCAGGCGCAGACCTTTGAATAAACTATAGCACAAGCGTTGTGCGATTGTCGATTGTTGGTTGCTTCGCAGACAATTCAACTGTTTAGTTGCACAGCGAAAAGTCGAGTAGTATGCGCATATTTAATAAACTCATAGGAATCAAAGCGCGACTAAACAGTTGTGCGATAATTTAATCAAAGGTGTGCGCGCGCTCTAAGGAATGAGTTTGTTGGATAAGAAACACATTTTTCTACGAAGTATAATAGGGACATAGTTCATCGGGCTTCTTATATGTTTTTGTTTTATTTACTAAGTTTTACTAGATTAGTATTCTGTAAAAATAACTCAGAACTACAGTAAAAATCTTTCTGCTTTTCAGTTTTTGTAAGACCGCGGAAGGGAAAGTGCACTGCATTAGTAACAAAGCAAAAGCGATGCATTACCTGCGGAGAGCACGTAGCTATCATAGTTCCTACAAACCTGATTTGAATTGTGAGAACGAACAAACTAAAAGCCTCATTTGAACACCGCTCCATACGCTTTATAATGCAATCGGTTCATACAACCTTCACATCATTACTCACAACGCAAATATAATCTTACTAAAAATAACTAGCTTTATTATTATCTTACTACTAAACTAAAATAACTACCTTTCGCCTATGACTCCGTCTGAATGAAATTAAATAAAAACAAAAGTAAGCAGCCTCTGTGTTCTTCTATACTCTGCATTCTTACTAAATTCCATCGAAATTCCTTCAGCCGTTTTGGCGGCAAACTCTAACAAGCATCTATCCATCTAAGCTTTCGCATTTACAATATTAGTAAGGTTTACACATTTATTAATATAAGAACTTCGTCATGATATGATCTTTTCATAAAATTTAAAATGTACACACAATAACACTTCTACTTATGTGGAAACTACAGACTTATGTGAAAATTTGTTTTCATAGTACAACATTTTCTATCTATTCATTACGCCTTGCAAATAAAGATAAAGCGAGTTTATGCTATTATTTTAAAGACATGAAAGTGGCTGACATTGGTATGATGAAATTAATAAATCATTGTCGTCCCTGTTGGAGCTAGAAATTCATAACTGTCGAGGCGGCCTGATGAGCAGCAATGGCTGTGCCCGGGGCGGGAGCACTGTAATTTACAAGCGCAACACTTTTACATATTACCACTTATTAAACTCAAAACGTTTCCTCATAAAGCACTATGATTTAACGGTCGTGTTTTATAAGTTAAAACAGAAAGAACAGATTTTGTAACGTTGGTAATTGTAAAGGGGTCTCACAGTTTTTATCTAAATAGAATCGATTGGTATAATATACATTGCGAAATATAAAATTTCCTGATTAGCAAATTATTTGTCTCTAACAAAACACAGCAAAATAGAGCACCAGTCGAAGCGAAGCTAGTACACAGCTAAGGAATTTTAAAAGCTTAATTTACTAACGATGACTCAACGAGTAAATGCCTCATGACTTTTTAAATTTTAAACTTGTAATCATTTATTTGTCGTCCTTATCATTTGATTAAAATAGTTCTTCCATCACTATGAATGTACATGACAGAATCTTTAGAAACAGACTGAATGCCCGTGTATTGTAGTAAGAACAATGCGGAATATTCAGCGTTATAAAGCGTTTTCAGAAAATTGCTTTCAATGCATATTTAATTATTTATTTACAGGCATTTCCTAATAATCTGTGTGTATTTATTAAAAAAATGTTAACCAACGTAACAGATTTAAAAATGTAGTGAATTAAATAACGTTTCATTTTGCCATTTTTGTTAGGATTTAACAACAATAAAGTCCTGTCTAGAATAATTAATTATCAGCAAATTATTTAAATAAAACGTAAATTATACAGTTTACTTCACAGGCTCATGTCTAAATGTTTATTGTATGTAATAGATTTATTTATTTAATGTAATTGTGTAAGAGTTGACACTGACGCTATTAGGATATTCCAATTATATTGTCATACCGCGCAAATTGGAGTCTCTATTGTTTACCTCATTTCGTTGCATATCGTATTCATTTTGAAATATATACCCAATACACATAGTTATCTTTGTTAACAACCTATTATTATTACAATTTGGTCTTGTTTATTGAATATAATATTACAATCATATTTAAATATCATGGTTTTCCTAAAAATATTATTTTACACTTGACAACACAATGTTTACGTCAATTAATAAATGGGTATTGTACAATAGTATCGTATTCATTTTGCAATAGATACCTAATACATATAGTTCCTTTTGTTAATTTACTATCATTATTACAATTATGTTCTCGTCCATTGAATATAACATATATATAAAACGTATTTTTTACAAAAATATTGTTTAACCTTGTCAACACAGTGTGTTTTATATCGGCTTCTATTGTATAGTAATCGATTGTTTCGCAATACGCGACATCGCTTTTAATCCGATTAAAAACCGTTGTACCAATTGCTTTAATATATTGTGAAACATATTTTAATGTAAATAGTAATTTAAAATCTTAGCAAAGTGAAAGGTTAGACAGATGAATGCATAAGTGTTAGATAAAACCAGAATGACTAAAAGGCTCTAGCTAAAATTTGACATATATATAGAACAATGTCTAGAAGAAGACATCGTTTTATTTGTTTCAGTTTCAGTGAATTATTGTTTAAAATAAAGATACCGTAAAATTAACGCAGCGGCGCTCGGGGCGAGTCGTCCAAACTTATGCAAAACTTGAGCATTGCACCGAGACATAAACGAAGCAAGTTAACAATACTTTCCGAAACTTTGAGAACCATGCATACAAAATGAAAATATTGTTTATAATTAAAGTTTCAAATTGTTCGATATTTTATCTATTTATTATGTACATCTCTGTGTAGATCTTTGTGAAACAAGTGAAATGTAAAACATTAATTACTGTATGAAGGAGGAATGTGTGCGTAAAGTTACAACTACTAAACGCTTTACAAGCATACCGCACCAAAAGCGACCTATAATTACGGCGAACACACACCGCAAATTGCAAGTTCTCGTCTGACTTAGTACTACTCACTCCTACGACACAGTCGCGAAAATACTGTTTCTGTTCAGATACATTCACTTGTAACCTTCAATAGTAATGCATAAATGTACTAACATCAATACAGTGCTAGAGAACATGTTATCAATTGATCATTTTATGTAGAGCATTCAGATAAAAATGTATTATAACACCTTTCATAAACTAAAAATAATGAAACCTGAACATTTTGTAGTCTACGAAGTAAATCTAATTTTAGTGACATTTTGGTGCACCTTAAAGCGATCCCTATCGGCTCGCAGCAACTCGCTACCGTCTGGCTGCTACCGTCGCCGCTCAGCAGGTGTCGGGAACATCGATATCGCAATTGTCTGTTACATGTAATACATTAATACACTTGGACAAATAAGATCTGGTGCTGCTATTTACTTAAACACTTCGATTTGCTTAATCAAAATTTAATAACATAGATAACACCTAAATCTTTCGGAACATTTAGTCCCTTTGTTTCGTACAAAAACGTGAAATCATTTGAACTTTACTTATTCCCAATTACACTTAAAAATAAACTGTTTATACACGTGTGATTTCAACAATAAGGGTAAGGGACATAAGTAGTGAAAACGAGGTCAAAGAATTGGGTATCTTTAGTTGGGAAAAGAATCAAAAAAGCAAACAATGGAAAGCAAGAAAGGGACCATTAACCTTTACCGGGCCCGAAAGACCCAAAAAGATGCATACTTTTGTTTACGCTTTGAAAACAAAGAAGCAAAAAATGCTACGTAATGAAATTGATTCTATCGGATCATAATTAAATATTAACCTAAAACTCTAAAGTGTTATTTATTTGTTCAATAATAATACGCCCTAAGGATAATCTGTAGTTATTGCCGTTGTAAACTTAAACATAACAATTTCAATATTTATATCATACGCTGCGTTGCGATAGATAACGAAGCATAAAGGTGTCAAGAACAAGTCGAAAGCTACAATTGCATCTGTAAAGGACGGGTTGAATTTATACGCAAAATTTACCTTATCTCGTTACTATTCTCTGTGCATTTGTAGGTTTACATTACGTACTACATTCTGATGCTACCACATAAAATAACAAGGAAAAGCGTTATACTCTTGTTACTTTTAGTAACAAATAGAGAAAAAATAACCCTGAAAATAAAATTAAATAATGAACTTGAATGTTTCAGCAGTGATGTGACTTTTTTCTTAATTAAATAAGCTTTTCAAATATGTACATTTTCCTTTAAAGTCTTGCCTCCATGTGAGCAACTGCACAATTGCCCCTCTGGCCGTCTAAGCAGGTTCTATTCACGGCAGTGTAGACCGGTTCGCATGGCCTCCTCGACATTATCATGTTAGCATTCAATGGACACATATCTGAAATAGAATCATGTCAAGTGTGAACTAGCCTGTGAATCGTGTTTACAATCAGCAAACGTATCTCTGGAGCGTTCTTCCAATAAATTATTCATGAATTTGTTTTTCCACTACTTTATAAGTTTACAAAGTTATGTTAAATTTTTGAACTTAAAATTTATTAGTGAAAATTCTTATTGGGTATTTTATTCTTTTGGAAGATAAAATAGAAATCGATATAATTCAACTCAATAAATACTTCTAAAGCTAAATAATAATAATAATAATATTATAATAACAAAGCCTTTATTGCTATAGATATTTTACAATGTGTTTCCTACAATACTATAACACTAAATTTATTATGAACATAGTTATTTTTCACTACTGTCTTGATGAATTGGTGACTGTTATTGTTACTTTTGTTGTTGTTTAAGCTAAATAAACAAACGCAAAATGTTTTCGTCTAATTTATTTCTTTACGTGGAAGACTTACAGCTAAAAGATTACAATAGTTGAAATATGATCAATGCCAATTACGAATCTACGCCTAAAGCGTTCATTTAGATAAATAATTTGTCAGTCAGCCAATAAACGGTTACTTATCGAGAGTTCATATTACATTAATAAAATAATTGTTTTTTTGTAGCTTAAACAACTTTTCGCCGAGGTTAATATGGTAAGAAGCCACAAGCATTGGCCCCGGTTTCAATGATTTCTCAAACTTTGTTCTATTACTGTATATGAACATATGTAGAGTAATACGACAAAATCTTTGTAGAGTCAACGTTGACCTGAATGCATTGTCGCGTTACCCACAAATGGCCTTGTACGCTGGCTGCAAATATAAGCTCACAATTCGCGTATTTAAAGAAACTACATAATAAATACGTAAATATACATATATTTAAGGAAAAACTTAGAAAAAATAAGTGTTTTCTCGTTAAAACGAAGGTATGTAGTACCTTTAACATTACTTCTCATTGTTTTAATCTTCTCTTAAGCCAATCACTTAATTGTTTTAAGTTCAGTTTAGGGAACATAAGTTTGCTACTTAGTTCCTACTGTTGATGTTTTCATACCTCCAACGAAAATGCTCCAGTTTTCTCAACTTCGGTAATCGTACGAGTATCAATGCATTTAACGTTACTTTAATATTTTCATAATTTTAAGGTTTTATTTTCATACATTAGTAAATTAGTAACGGGCACACACCTTTGACTAAACTATCGCACAATTTTTGTGCGATTATCGATTGTTTCGCAGTCAATACAACTGTTTAGTTGTACAACTAAAATTCGAGTAGTGTACACACCTCCATATAAGCCCATAGGAAGAGGAATGTACACTGCGCAAAATATCTGTGTAATTAAAAAAAAAACGATATTTGTCCTAACATTTTTAATTCAATTAAGAACAAATAGGTTGCGCTGAAATTTTGCTCAGACATTTTGAAGTCCAGAGAAGGTATTCCGGTCCAAAAATCCATTTCTACAAAAATTTACATAGATTTTGTTTTTAAAAAAAATTGCAAAGTGTAATTTGTATTTTTTTTAATTTTTAATTTCTCTCTGCACTTTGCATTGCTACGGATGCCGGTTTCATCCAGTCTCAATAAAATAACGCGACATTTGCTACCCACGCTGAGCTTAGTAAAACTTTACGACTTCAGTCCTTGGCAAATTAGGTAACCGTAAATTATGTCGACGAGACGTGCGCGACCCGTTTCAAGCACGGCAGACAGAACAAAGTACTAGTGAATATTTTAAATCCACTGAGAGCGTGCTTGTTTTTTACCACAGTTCAACATACCTTTGCATCCATACGTAATGTCTGTGTTATTTTCTTACGGCTTCTCTCGTTACGTATACTAAACACAGACTAACAGTTAAAATAGGGTTGTAGCAAGAAATGATGTATAACTATAATATATAATGTATAACTATTTGTAACTAAGCAATAATATTGAAGATATTCTGCTACAAGGATTCTTCACTTTCATGTCTTCTTACGAAACATCCAATTTGTTACAATATAATAATACAAAAACAAAATGCATGTTTTTGATTTTTTGTTTAAAACAAGTTGTATTGTATTTCTAAAAGAGCTTAAGATTATCATGTTTGTAAGAACCTGGAAATATTAACAACCCTAGAAGATAAGAACACATGTTTGCGAACGTCAGATTGTCTTCATGGTCGAAAGTTTTATAGACAAACTTGAAGATCCACTCTGGGATCTAGATTTACATACTGAAATGGAAGATTAAACTCGAACCATGTAGATAGCTTAAGCATACTCTTTCTTCACTAAGTGATTTAAGATAGTCATTTAAATCGTCGTAGAGACTAACTAATTATTTTACGGCTATAACTCACCAGTTTAGTCATAGAGACTTTTTGGACTAGCTAATTTAATCTATAAAATGTATTTGTTTTATGAAAACAAACAAGAGTTTACTTGGGCTACTTAAGTATTCGCCAATACAGAATGTAAACTTTACCTTAACTTTTTATTTAATTTTAAATGTATAATAATTGCCAAAACGAGTTTAGTTCAATAAAATTCAGGTAAAGGAAATATTTAACCTGTAGTGTAGGTCCGGAACAGCGAAATGACCCACCGGAAATAAGCAGTGGTCGCGAAAAGCACTTTGTAATTGGCTACATTCAGCCTCGAAATGACTTAGGTAACGTTAAATTGCTTAAATAAAATGTTTTCATTCATTTATTTCTTTCTTAACATTTACATACTTTATAGACATTGAATTATACAGTACCATTATATTTAACTAACTTCTTCGCGACTTCACTTGCGTGAATTAAAAAATAGCCTATGTTACTAACTGATAACGTAGCTTTTTAATGGAGACAGAATTTTTGGAATCGGTCTAGTAGTTTTTGAGTTATTTACTACATACAAAAATACAAATCTTTCCTCTTTACAATATTAATATAGAGAGGCGCTGTTCTATAAGTGTTGTATAAGTTATTTGTTCAAAGATGTTTTTATAGGTAAGTTAAAACTTCACATAAAAATACTTCAACACAAACGTTCTGCGAGTACATTTTTTATTTCATTTGTATATAATAAAATTGTTATTTATTATATTGAATAATTAATTTGTTTTATTTTGTGAAATCAGAAATTATATTCCCAATGACTTAAAAGATCCACACTCAAACAGTGACTATAGCAAATTGAGGCAATCACTGCTACCATCATATACGGGCATTAAGAGATTATTGGAAATTTCCAACCATTATTTCGAACAGCTTTTGCTACGCGAAAATTCTGCTGCTGCTTTGATTAAAACAAAATTTTCGTTTAAGCACAAAATCAAATGTATTTCAAAAGTTAATTGTAACAAAATACAAATAAGCCAATGACAACTTTTAATATATTACTTATAACAAAAACATAATATAATATTAAACAGTCGTAGAATAATCATAATCGTTGGAAACAAAGTAACTACATTTGAATGTTCTTTTACGCGGAAGTACTTGTCTCACAAAGAAAATGACAACTTACTTAAAAACCCTGGCGCTACGGGAAAAAAGGGTAAGCCTTTGCTTCTAAACAACTAAACAAATGCTGATAAATCATAATACATTTAAATCAACTAGTTGTTTTGTTAAACGTCTTGTATTTTATCATAAAGAAATGCGTTTTATTGTCTTTAAATTGTGGGTAAAAATCGAGACATTGAAGTGATATTAATTAACATAGATTAGAAGATCCAAATAGGCCATAGTGTGAAATTCATCCCTTCACCTCTATATTCTTCATATCTACATTCCATAACGGTTGGGTGATACATATCTTGAATTTCGTCATATCTCCCGCGAGGCGTATAATATCCGTGCGGCACGTATCTTCCGGACTCATTAGCCGCAGATATGTGACGTAGGAGCACGTTACTTACGAATACGTTAATACTTGGACGAAAGACAAACATTTCACCATACCTAAGTGACATTTGCCTCATTAAAACAACGCCAGGATACTTTTTATGTATGTAAAATATGTTTCACTTAATAAATTAAATTTTATATAATGTATACGATAGTCAAAAATTTATTTATCATGCTTTAAGATGAGAAATGCAGTATATGACTATCTTGTTATAACAATGTACCACTTTTTCTGTTGAAGTTATTTAGTTATTTTTTGTATTTTACTCTTGTTATTTGATTTTTATGTTGATTTAATAAAAAATCTTCTCTTTTAATTAATTGACGTTTTGTAGTGCTGCGGAAATTCTAAAAATGCTGTTCTGTGACGCAAGAGCCCTCTGAATTATAACTAAATTGAACAATGCACCTTCAGAAAACAAGCACTGGAATCAATTTTAGTTTGAAATATTGGAAATATTTACAAGAACAAGTAGAAAAACTATTTAATAGAAGTATAATAGTTCGACCAATACTAATACTTTATAGAATTTGTTACCATGTTTAACGACCAACAAAATCCAATAAGAGGTAAATCACTATTCAGTGTTCTTATTCTGATTTAGTATTCAAACATCTCTCCGATTAGAATTAAATCAATATATTTGATTCTCTTATATATCATGAAAGTAAAATTCTCTACTATGCAAAAAAAGGTACTTGTTCATAAATGTTTAGTTGATCGAAATTTAAGCCTTGAGTTTTAGGTAAGTTTTAATTTTTTAACTAAGTAATTGCTTTATAGTATTATCCAATTTGTACAGTAGGTTAAGAAAACATGAAAAGTTTCAAGCAGTCTTTAGCTGAACTAAATGACCTGACCGGAAACTGAAGGCAACCGTCAAAAGCACTTTGTAATTGGCTTCAGTCACCTTTGTAAAGAAACAAGCTTGCTAATTTAAAAACTTATAAATCAAAACTGCAATATATGTTACATTAGAAAATATACAACGGATTGCTGATAAAACCATTTACATTTCTAATTTCATTTATATAAACAAATGGTTGATATGTGAGGTGTTAAATATAAAAAATCATCGAATAGGTACAAAATTTAAGAAATGTTAAATAATCTGGATTGGTAACAAATCGTCGATAATCGATTGAAAAGTTCATTAAAATAATACGAAGTTCGCTCTAATGATAGTACTTAAGTACAGTTCACGGGTCGTGTCCTCGATTCCGTGTCGAGGTCAATATTTTTATACGACTCGAGTGCAATAAAGTAGAACATTTTATATTATTTTATCTCTATCGCATCTTCATTTGTCTTCGTACCTTTTAAACATATCTTTATTGCGTTCGTGGAATTGATATCTGTGAATATAAACAATCTCCTCAAGATTTTTCACATTAAATATGTTTGTATCTTTATGAAGAGAAATGATATTAGCACATATTTTTTAATTTCAAGATTTTATTGCTCATATTTGTTTTATAGTTAGAGATAATAGACTTTTTCTTATAAAACAATCCGTATGAAATATTGGAACATAGGTATGCAGATGCCGACAGAGACGCCGAAGCTACGAGAAAATTCGCATGGCTGCTTCCACTTTGCCTGTCGTGCTATTTTATTGGAATTTAATTTTTCCACAAAACTTGACAAGATTCCATCACGTGGCTTCAATATAGAAACCACCTATACAGTGAGTAAAAATGAAGTGTCTTTATGTAACTTCTAAATACAAGATACAAGATTATAAAAATAAAACCAGAATATTTCATGTGACATGTTGTCAACAAATCTCGCTTCTTTAAAAATCCACAAATTTTTCATTTAATATCTGTACTAATTTAAAAAAAATAGTAAATAGTCGATATCTAACTTACAAGAAAAAATCGAACTATTTCTTCTCTTCTAACGTTAAATTAACAATAGGTAGTATTTGGTTTGAAAGAAAAAATTGACTTGTAAGAATTTATACTCCCGATAAAAAATAGGACAAAATGAAGCAAAGTCTTAACAGCAAGTGAAATATCCAAGAAGAATATGTAGATACTTTTCTTTCTATTCGGCATCTCTAGATTAAAAGTCTAGGAGTACAATGTGAAATAGGGTGGTAGTGGAAAACTTGCAGGCCGGAGAAATGACAATAGCGATACGAGTCTCGCACGAATTCCCAACTTTTTATAAACTAACACCGCATGTACATGTGCGCGATATAAAAATAATTACGTTAATGCATTTAACGCAATGATCTATAGTAAAAATATTAAAGTGGAAGACTTACACAAATACTTGGTTAATTACTTTTGTACCTATTTAACTGTCTTATCGTCAACAAAGACTATTAGTCTTTATAAGTTCTAATCTATTTTTCTTAAAATAATTTTAGTAGCGATAATTTTATCATAAACATTATTAAGATATTTATCTCGATATAGTGAAAATATTAAGCTAAGACTGTATTCGTGAAAATAATCAAGGAGCAAAACCAATTTCTCAGAGAAAATATTATGTTAGAAGTAGTCCTTAATCGAGCAGACTGTTTAAGCGTGATGCTTTAAAACAGCTTCTAGCGGTTCCATTATCCTTTGCGCTGCACCATTGTTCTACATCACACTTTAATGGAATTTGCTTTATCTTGATATCACATTTGGTCTCTAACTCATTCAAGGCTATATGCAAAGAATTTTTTTAGCAGTTTGATTTCAATTTCGCACATCACTTTTTTTATATTTAATGCAATTTGCATGCTTTGATTGAAATATGGTACAAGTTACAACGTAGTGAGTACCGAAAACTAACCATATATAGACCAGAAAAATCACTTACTTGTTATTTCAAAGAATTCAATAAAAGTTTAATATGAAAGACCAATTTAAATGTGGTAGACAACCGATGAAGTGTAAGGATCAACAAGACAGAAGTGACAATTCAATTTTGTATACATTAAAATAAAATTTGAAATTTAATTTATTTAAATAAACAAAATTCCAATTATAATTGCAGAAAACGAAAATTGAGGTATTTATATAAATGCAAATTACAGTAACTACTCCGAACTTTAAAAAATAATAACACAATATAAATATTAAAAGTAATAATGTATGAATGTACACAAATATTATTATAAGCGTCTAAAGCCCCGTTGCAAACATTCATAGGAAGGAATATTAAAAACAAATATCTTGCAAAAGTACTGACAAACAAGCTGCATAACGAATAGCGCACCCAACAGACTGGAAAAAGGGGATGAAATGAGAGCAGAGAGGTTGAGATGCTCGTACTTGTAGAAATAAATGTGTAATAAGTTTATACTGATATTACGTTATAATACAAATTGTGTAGTCACGTTAAAGCTAACAGAACACTAAATTTGGCATTGATACAGGATTCTAATATTTAATTTTTAACCTTCTCACAAAAACATGGAGGTCCTCAATTCGTTTGTAGGTTTTTTGTTTGCGCAACTCAAGACGAACAAATTTTAATTTGACTTAGAATTTGAAGAAATCTTCGTCATGTTAAATTATATCCATGAGCGTCAGTAGCGTAGTTGGTAAGTGCTTGACTTGACCGAACCGTAATCTATGCGTAATATATCCAGGTTCCATCCCCGCCAATTATGTGATTTTCGATTTTTATTTGTTATATAAGAATACCTTAAATTTTATGATGCTGTCATCATCAACTCTTTTATACATTTCTATCAGCTGTCATATCTAAATCCACTGCCTTCTTAAGTACATCCTCTCTCACACAATCCAGTCCGCGTTCGATCACCGTAGCTTTCTATAACGCGAACGGTATTAGGGAACAACGGGACGAAGTTTATAACTTTCTTCGCGATCATCAAGTCGACGTGTTACTCGTGCAGGAAACATTTCTCAAACCAACAATGAGGGACCCGAAGGTCTCTAACTATAACATCGTTAGAAATGATAGGACCGGCGCCCCAGGCGGCGGTACTGTCATTTACTACAAAAAATCCCTGCACTGTGTACCGATTGACACGCCCG
>DVQG01000607.1:0-13665 GCA_018231605.1 Papilio ambrax
CCTATTATTTTTCGTAAAAAGTTACATAATTTACAATATTTTTTTAAATAGCACATTTTATCTGCGGTCTTACATTATTTTAATAAGTAACATTATATAATCATTTAAAGCTTAAGCAATAAAATTAAAATGAGACAGTACGATTTTGAAGGCACATTAAAAGCAATTTTAATGGCTTTTAAGGAAAGTAATGAATTACCAAATTATGTTTATTCGAATGACTGTGAAAGTTTTTTTTATAATAATACGGATAAAGGTGTTTTGAGACACCTAATTTTTTACAGCACGATTAAATTTTTACACGATTTGCGTTGGTATTTTTAAACTAATGTCGAAACAAAAGCAAAAACAAATAAAATGTTCTTTACTTTTCACATTGATACCTGAGGTCGATTCATTTGTCAGTGATATAAAAAGAAATCCGTGTTCTCTTATGACAGTAATAAGAGGCTACGATAAGAAAATGATGCGTGTCAAATTACAAAAGACCTCCATGTCCGCCAACATTATGCACCAAACGTCAACAAATTACATGACATTTCTGTTTGAAAAGGGCTACCGACGATTGTATGTTATTTTGCTTGAACAAGGAAAGGCCGGTACTTAGTGCAAATAGCCACTATGTCGATATAATGGCATGCAATTTTCTCAAAATTCTGTCCACGGTTACTCAGAAGTCGTTACAGAACCTACTTATAACTGAGTCAGTCGACTCTGCCATTAAAAGTGTATACGTAGCCGATATCCACATAGTGAGACATGCAGTTCAGTGTTGTTAATAAAACCTTTTTGTTATTAACTTCATAAATGCTATAAGTATAAAAATAAAGAAATTATTTAACTTTTTAATGGTGAAAAAATTCTTGAACTCCAGTAGTTCTTGACCTAGTATTATAGTTTTTGAGTTATTTTGATACGTAAAAAAATAAAATCTTTCCTCTTTATAATGTTGGTATAGTTAACAATTGAATGTAGGTATCAAAAATAAATCAATTCCCTAATAAAGCTGTAATACATAACTGTACATGTACAAAATTTTGGGCGTCATAGATGGCGCGAATGCCAGCGCGTGACAGGAATACCGAACGTTACAGCCGCGGGCTGATTAACCCGGGCCGTTAATTAAATTATTAGAAATCTCGAACCGGACTAATTAATGAAGAATTCCAACATTTCGGTCCACCTATCGGCGATTAATTAAAATCGACAAAGCCGCGAACGGACGGGAGGGCTCGCCAAATATCGCTCTATTAATGAAATGGTCACTCGAAACTAATTAAATTACGGAGGTAATGGTGCGTGCGAGTGATATCGATGGACAGTACCTAACACCTGCTCCGTACAAATTCGCATATTGAAAACAATATAATTAGAGATAATGTCTACAACTACTTCAGCGTTTTTAGTACGCAGTAGAAGTTTAGTAGTGATAAGTTCGTTGTTTACATAGTTTTACAACCTATGAATATAAATAATCCGAGCTTAATTAGAGTAGGTATCGATAGTAATTTTTAGTAAATTTATAGCAATATAGAACTATGTCTATTGGAAGTAGTTTCTAAATCTGGGGAAGATTTTGAAATCTCTTCATTCAACATAATTAATTAATCAATTTGCAAAAATTAATTAAATGTATTGAAACTATTACAGTATGTTAAAAGAGATATTTGTTAGCTTTTAAACTGTAAGCATGCAAAAACGTATATGCTATAAAAAAAATAATTAGCTAAAACTTTTAATTAAATGAATTAAGTCGATTTCCAGGTGTAAAGAAATAAGAACTCATGTAAGAGTGCCAGTAGACATGTAATGCCATATAAAAGGCAATGTGGCAAGTTACAGTGTAAAGGCACGGCACGCTGGGCGCAGCGACATTAAAATGAGTAATTATAATAAAGCTGATACGTCCTCATAATTAACTAAGCCTGATGAAGAGTGCTTTGACGACACGGGGGCGCCTACAGCCGCTTAAGCGCTTTAAAATTCATTATTTAGACAACCCTATTTGTGTCTTAACAACAATGTAAAATAATGTGCGTTAAACTTTAGAAAACTGAAACACTATTATATTTATAACGTTTCTTTGAAATCAACTCAATGCAAAGAATTACAGTCTCCAAGAAATAATTAGTCTCAATATGAAAACATTTTTATTGGAAAATAATAAATCCGATTAATTAGCGTTCGAAGGATACCGAGAAATTGTAGAAAAGATGTTGATGTAAAAGGGATTCAAATCAGCGTAGAGGCTGCAGCGCTTTATTGCTTACTGCGTCCATCACAGCAGCACTAGCGCTAATTAGACGGTGTGACAACCCACTCCTGCCATAAAGCGCTGCAGATTTATCGCCACAGATTATTTATATTATGTTTATTAGGCCTTGCCCTCCGCCTCCTCCGCCCTGCTTTCCTACTAATTGAATAGCTGGGATTTTTATACTTGGAAACACCTGAAGGATTTATTACACTTAATTCAATCGTTTTAATGTATACACAATTTAACATGTAAGCTTAATGACTATTTCAATTATTAAACAAAGATCTCCGGTCAACGTAATTCGAGAAATATTGTTCAAAACCTAAACTATAGCGGAGACAATCAACAATAACTCTTATTCTAATCTGTTAAGTATCAAAATTGTTTAAGATGGTCAGTTTAGTATAAGAGACGCAAAAGTTTGAGGACGTCAATTATCCGGACGAACAGAACGTACACTGGTTGCTTTGTAATTAACATGCTTACACCATAAATCATGACGCACTAGGAATACAAGTTATTTTGGCAATCGTTCTGATTATGATTAACAACGTCTCCTCCCATCGCAAGATAAATTGACGAACCAAAATAAACTTTAATTAGTAGCAAGGAAAAATTGATTTGCAAAACATTTAATATGAATGAAACTAAACTTGGTATGAACAATAGCGATAACAAAATGACACACGGAATTGTAAAATCATATGAATTGGAAATGATCAAAACAAATGACTTAATGCATTTAGAGTTGTTAGTTCATTGGAAACATATTTGTCCAAGTATTAAAAATTACAAAGGAATCCACACATGAAAGAATCGCCATGGAGTTGTTTTGAAAAAGAATTACTAAATGATCGAAAGTTAATAAAATCAAACCAACCAACTAACAGTATTGAAATTTAAAATTGTAAATTAAATATTAGCTTAGAATTCGACGTAGCAACATTAAATAAACATGCGCTCCGTACGGAATATTAAATAAAACTAAAGCCGTGTTCAAAAAGTAAAAAGTCTTAATTACAAAGTTACATAATGAACATGTGTAAAAAATGCGACGACGTCTGGCTCTTACTGTACAAAGAATAAACGACATTATATGTGAGTTTATTAAAATTTAAAATTGAGTAGCGCGAGGAAGCGCGCGATGTCCTTATCCAACGGCGCTATCCATGCTTGTATCTTTCGTTGATTTGTTGCCTTGGTCTGTGGAGTGTGTTCTGGGGCTAATTAATTTTAATTGGATCGCAATGCATCTATTGTGTACGCAGGACTTTTGACCCTCGAGCGAGAGTCGCAACGTCGTTGAAACGCGCCACTTTAATTTGAAATCGGTTATTACTCTTTCAAAAATAGCCAACGTATTACATTTTTTATTGCAGTAGTTCGTATTTTATGCTAATTAATATGATGTCGCGAAATTATTTGCACGTTCGAGAAATTCTAGGAAATTTCTCGAACGTTTCGCAATAACTTAGGTGAATGGTAAACATAAAAGGTTAACGCAAATTAGCATTAAAATAACTTGGTAATAATGTCCACAAATCTATGAATACTCGTATAGTAACTTAAGATGACTTAGTCTAGAACACAGTTAAGAGTCAAGTTTATAGGTCAAAACAAAGTATAAAGATTAACATTCTATTCATAAACTAACATATTATTTGTCTACTCAGTCTGTGTAAATTCTTGCTTGCCAGTTACCAGTCGTACGTAAATGTCTGCTTGCCTTCCATAAATTTATGAAAACCAACTTTATATATGCAAATGATTTTTCTTAGTGGCTTTGTGCGAATCGTAAAATCCCTTAGGGTGTTATTGCTTTAGTATAATACAAAATATTTAAAGACGATAAGAAACATTGATTCAATTACTAAAGGGAATTGTTAGAGAACGGTTGAATGAAAAATAATTAAGACGGCGTCATACTGGCGCGAGCATATCATTCATTCACTCCTAATCCGAGATTTACGACACACTCTGGATTACCATTCCCAACAAAATTATAACACTAACAATCGGCGTTAATTTTACGCTCGTGCGCCTCCGCGAGCAATCGCCCACACAAATTGAAGTAAGGCAATTCCGTTCGAATGAGATGTGCGAATTGAATGCAATACCCCGAGGATTACTTAATTTTTTTTTTCAAATCAAAAAAGGAATAGTAATCATCGAATGTATAGACAAGTTTGTTTATAGTCTCGATGAAAATGTAGAACTCAGAATATCACACTTTAAATAGTGGTGAAATAAATTAACATTACATTTATAAACAACTAGCTATTGATAGCGACTTCGTCTGCGCGAAATTAAAAAATATAGCCTATGTTACTGATAGGTAGCTATTTACTGTTGAAAGATTTTTTCAAATCAACCTAGTAGTTTTGGAGTTATTATAATACATACGAAAAGAAATACAAATCTTTCCTCTTTATTATATTAGTATAGAAGTATTGATAGTGGAATCAAAAAGCAGACTTTTAGATGTTTTAAAAATTGACTGAAATGTAAAAATGTCAGCGATACAGGTGTCAGCTACACAGACATTTCTAAATCATTACAAAGACTACTAGGTTTAACTTAATATTAAACTTAATACATTGAAAAAAAATACATTAAATTACATATAAACATGCTTTCGAAGATTCGTGGGAATGAATAAGCGCATCTATTGGACAAAACAACTCAAACATGTCATATCTGTCACGTTACTCATTCGCAGTCAGACAAAACATTCAAGTTGACGTCAGTGTACACTGCATGCGACTAAAACCGGTATAAAAATATGAACATGAGCAGGATTCAGTATTCTTGTTTAATCTCGTGAACGGGCCTAATTGTCCGCGGCAGTGACTATGACAGTTGCGAAACGCCCGCCAGGGGGCGCTGACACGTGACCCGTCACTGGCAGGGAAATTAAAACATTCCGCTATTATTTCGAACCCGCGGACTGTACAGATGCGGCGGATTATTTTAAATAGCTTCCACGTTTTGTACGAGATTTTATTCGCAATCGTTGCTGGGAATTGTTTAAAGTACTTAAGATAAAAAAAATAGTTAACTGACTTTTCTATACAAAATCATTTTCGTACATGTAAGTTTTATAAAGATCGACTTTTATTAAAATCTAGGAAATGTCTATAAAATAAAATAGAAAAGGAATTTATGAAAACAACCAAAGTTCTCATTAATTGCCTTTGAAAGACAATTCTAATCAAACAATAAACATATTAAATCAATATCTCCAAAAAAAGTCAGTATGTGTTTATTTAATAAGCTGGATGCAATATCTCGTCAGGGCCCCATATCAAAGTAATATCGACGGCAGCCGCCGGCGTAGAAATTTTAATAATTAAAAATCACCCCTACGAAGGGAGACTTCATACTGCACATTACACGATATCACTTTTTTAATTACAGCTCAAATAAGTTCGTTAAAAAAGTTAACTTGATATCATTTCACTGTAACGTTTAAACCATCGCTCACTAAAAAGGTATAAAAAAGCTAAGAAGAAATGACGTGCTGCAGTAATGATGTAAAAAAAAGTTTAGAAAAGACTATCGTAATACAGAAAACTATAATCTGATTTGAAACCTAAGTATCAACCGTCTGATTTTCTATAAAATTTTCCTTTCTATCACGATATTATTCTGTGTTTTTAAAAGAGCCAACAAGCCAAACAATTGTCTAAAACAAACAAAAAAAATCATGCCGTATGTCAAAATATAATTAATAATTCAGACGTTAATAATATAAACAAAGGGCTTCAGTTATTCCCAAATAGCATATCTTCATTATCGTGTCTGGCAAGTTTGGCGGGCATACGGACCATTAATTAAACGAGGAATTTAATAACAGATATCTGTTATGAGAGCAAACAAACTATTTTTAATTTCCGTTTCATTTAAACGTGCAGCGGGGCAATAGAGAAAAAATAGCAAACATTCATAGCGAATCCAATAGGCTAATCGTGAGTTATTAAACCCCTCGCGGCGCCCCACCTGATCGCCGCCCGCTATAATAGAAATACCGGGGACTTATTATTAAAATTTCTGCTAAATTGCTCCCCGTTCCTCTTAAATTTCGCTGTTCCAAGGCGAGCTATTGACATTATACAGCACTTGTTTTTATTATCTAACACCATTCATATAAACGATCCAAGAGCAATTCGAAATTTGAAATTCGCTTTTAAATTAATTTTTGCAACTTTTTTTTTAGAATAGGCAAAGATTCGTTAACAATACAGCCAGTAATTTTTGTTTTTCAATACTTTTGTGTGGTGGTTATTATAATTGATTGGAATGCAGTTTACTTGTTTCGCAATTATTGTAAATTAATGGCTGATTAATGATTACGGTTTTAATAACCTTGATTTAATTAAAAACCAAAAAACAAATTAAGTAATGACCTTTAAATCGATCACATTTAAACAACTTTTCAAAATAAAAATACAAATGAAAAAAAAACAATTACTACAAAAGTTGAATCTGTTTTTTTTTCTGTAAGAAAAGATGGAATTCTTTAAAAATACTTTAATCTTTAGGTTAGGTGTTTGAATTTAGAATGTGCATATTTTATTATTGGCAGGTGCGGTCATTACCTCAATTAGATAACATTGTTAGTGCGCGAGTCAATCAGTGGCAGGCAGTGGTATTATAATAACAGCAATATTGTTGGCCCGGTTCGGGGACGTTAATTAGGTAAGTGCATCGAACGCGTCACTCGGCCAGCTAATTAATTGAGCGTATTATTGGTGCTGCGTCTAACCTATGCGGTTTTGGACGACTGTCTATACATTTACTTGTAGCTAAATAATATAAGTTTTTTTTAATAGTAGTTTTTATTAACGAAGGGATAACGTGGCTAGCAATTAAATAACAATGGGTAAGTGGTTGTACTTAGGGCCTGTCCCACCAAATTGTATATTGTCTGTTAACAATCCAACGTGTAAAATATGTGATGGAAATATCGGATTTTGTTACCATATCTGAGAGTGACGTCATTTTTAAGCTATCTGAGCCTCTATCAGCCGGTGGTGGGACAGGCCCTTAATCTTTGTAATTTAAGTATGATTGCATGTAATGTTTTAGTTTTTAAATTCAATTAGGAAGAACAAAAATAAATGAAAGCCTTGAAGTGTAAGCAGATTAACGAATTCTTGAAAGTCTTCGTATGTAAAAAGGCAGTTGTATTGAAGCCTTTAAGTTGCAATTAAGGTTTAAGTAAATCGCTTACTTAGCCGTCAATCGTTACCGTAGTATGGGTTCACATCGCCATTTTTAATTACCAACGGTAATTGGACAGTTTCGTAAAAGGAAAACTAAATAACAAACTAATGAACAACAATGTTATTAATTAAACCGCAAATCGTGGTAGTTCCTAAATTATACTAATACAGCCCTTATTTAAATTTATCAAATTGTAAATAAAAGCTTATGTTCCAAAGCATTAAGCAAATTAATATACTGTTTACTATTAATAATAGAATTCCGAGTTAACTATTGAATATGGTTATAGCTATTAATTTACAAAAACCATTTGTTTAGCATTTTTAATATTTTATTATTATTTACTTTTTTATGGGGAAATCGTGAAATTGGTAATCATGAAGTTACTTAATAACATAGATGGTTATGGTAATTCTGTTGTAAATACTATTGTTATACAATGATTATGGTATCAATTTCCAATAGATCATTATCGGATATAACGATACGTTTCCCCGAACCGTAAACTTAAGTTAACCGTTCAGATTCATGGCAATTAGTTACCGAATTAATTCGATTTCCCCTAATTAAAATTAATTTGTCCTGAAAATGTGTAATGTTAACCGCACAAAATAAATTTAAAAGATGCAACTAAATTTGATTGTTGAATTTTATTTCATTAAACATAACTAGCTTTCGCCCGCGACTTCGACCGCGTGGGATAAAAAAAAGTTGGCCGATGCGTTCTTCCAGACTATCCTCTACGTTTATACCAATTTTCATCGAAATCCGTTCAGCCGTTTAGGCTACAAACTGTAACAAACATCCATCTATCAATGTAAACTTTCGCATTTATAATATTAAACATAATTATTAACATCATTTCAATCAAAAAAATTAAAGGTCAAATGTGTTTTTGTTTGGATATTCACCAATATTTATAGATATAAAACTATTATTACATCAGGCATGATCTACGTAATGGTCAATATTCATCGCAAACAATCGTTCGTTCGGTTCATCAACAAGTATTCACAGAGCTCCAAATTCCGTTACGAAAGAACTTAATCAGACAATTCAAGTTGTACCCGTGACAAGGGCCATACTGCACCTTTTAATATACACCCGGAGGGTTCACAAAAAAGTGGTCGTCGTATGTTTTTATTTTGCAGCGAGTAATTCGCACAATAGCTCGTTGTGTGACACTGGTATTGCATTACTCGCACTTTATGGTGTGAATGAATTCTACAATATCAGATTTCCGGTTTTAATCTTTAAAGTTTAAGACTTACGATCTATAATTCTTTGACAGAATTTTGTTGATTATTGACTTTTCAATTGCAAAATATGAACTGAATTCTTACTAATATATGTATAGAAAATTTTTATTATTTACTAATTTGAGAATTTTTTTTCGCGCTTTACCTAAAAGAAATGACGAAAACCTAGCTACGAAGCTCAAACTAAAGCTATAACTCATCACCATAGATGTAGACCCCTTTAAACAATTTAATTAGTCTTCATATAACAAAACACCATTATTAAACACTACAAGTGAGAGAGATAATAGGCACGAAGTCTGAAACTGCAAGAGGCAAGCAAGGCATCCAGTTTCAAAGCAACTCTCCCGCGTGGGTTGCTTCTAAGTGGATTAATTACGAGGATGATCTTCCACCTAAATTAGTCAAACAGGCGTATACTGTTACACGCGATCCTTCTTGTCTTACTCCGACTGTTATCTAAGCGTAGGTGCTCCAAAACATTGTCATTAAAGTAATTTAACTTAAGTAAATCACGCTGAAAGAGAAATTAATAATTCCTAAATATAATTGTCGTACTCAGAGTTATAAACACCGTAGTAACGGGCTAACATATCCATCAACTTCGATTTTGTATCTGTATAAATGTTTGGCTTTCTGTCATATAAAAAAACTACTTTGAGATTTATTTATTGTTGAAAAATGTAAAATAATTTACTTGTTTCACTATTTTCGAAAAATAAATCTCCAGAACTCATTCATACAGTCGGTTAAGCTCTGTTAAAGTACGGCACGACAGCTGGCCAAACATCGACTGCCTAACCATTCGTGTTTTATAATGTGCCAAGCAAATATTGAACCATCAACGGAACATATTCGTGGTCAAATAGCCGTAAAAACCACGGGGGCCTATAACGATGGTAAATAAACATCAAGCATATAAATACGATGTTCTTTCCTATAAAAAATCCAACTACAAATCAACATTTTAAATTCAACATAAATAAAGATATGAGTAAATCTCGATTATTTTATTTCACCAAAACAATCATTAATGCTAAACATTATTAGTACCATTCTATATTATTAATATTAATAATGAATAGTAAAACTATTACATCCCCATCATCCTGAGAAGCGGTTGTCCTGTTCAAATCACAATACCAACTAGATCTAAATTGGCTACTAAATATTCAAAAGCAATACTCCGTACGAAACATACACGGGTAATTCCACAATGGTGAGCTAATTCAATTTGAATCACACACAATATTCTATTAATCGTGACGGACAGGTGTAATCAAGCCACACGCGCTGCGGCCCGCATTGTCGGCTACCCTGCGCGTGACGTCACCAGCGGCCCTGTCTCTGACAACGCATGGATACTTCTCTTTTAATTTTTTTGATCGTTTATGACAAGATATGAATGATACGGACAGAAAACAATTTTATTTGAACGGTTAATTATTTTGCTCGAAAAGTTTAAAATTAACAGTTCCAACCTGAAATCAAACTTATATCTGGTAGTTAAAAGACTAAGCAAAATAACACCTGGGTTGTCTATTAAAATAACTATTAATTAAACAAAAGCATTCATGGAAACATTTTACCTTAACAGCTACTGTCACAAACACCACTAATGAATAAATAATCCAAACAAACAGATAACAAGAGATGCCAATTAAACAATACACTAATTAATTCCAAACATTGGTGTAGTGGACTTAATTAGAGTAGGCATCATTATTAAACGGACAGAGCACACAGGTAGCCTGCACAATACCGACTAACTACAATAGGGAACGGTTGATATTAATAACTAATTTATTGTGGCTTCACGTCAAAACTAATTTATTACAAAATATTTTTTCCCTTACCTATCAATAAACAGTTTTATTTTATTACATTATAAAATATCGTTTTGTACAAAAAAAATATTTAAATTTAATCTTAAATTCAAATTCGAAATGGTATTGCACATATTTTATTCTTATAATATCAGAAAGGTGGCAGTCCACAATACAGTGAGTATTGTAAAAAGGCTTTTTTAATATCGGAGGCGAGAGCCGGCCGCAGTGTCCCACGAAACATTTTCCATTAATAAAACGCGAAAAAGGAATATTACATATGAAAAAGACATATATCCGTATCGCCGGACCCGCGCTATCTCCTCGGAAGGTAATAACTTCTTTACAAGTCCAAAGTCCGAGGGATTGAAAAGCAATTTCAACGGGACACCCCGCCCGCGCCGGACGCTCGCTATATTTCTTTTTCGCTACTGTAATTCGCCTTTGATTTAATCTCGAGAAACAAATCTTTGAATGTGAAAGTTTACCGATAGGCATCTGTGTTGCTAGTTTGGCTGATTGGCCCCCGGCCCCGCTCGTGCGTGCGCTCTGCTCCAAACGTTTTGGATTGGACATCGCTGATGCCCCGCAATTCGTTTGATTCTTCGCCGAGATTGCAATCCTTATTTTGTAAGGATTTCTCAACGAAAATTTTACATTTACATAGAAACAGACTAGACTATAAGAAATTTCAATAGATACGATTTTTGGTACTAAAATTAAACTTTGAAATAATTTGACCTAGTAATAATGTACAATAATTTAGTTAAGTTTATAGAGTAATCGTTCAATGTTACAATAATCAAAAGTTTGCTCCAACAAATCTCTCTAACACGTATCGGGTGTCGACGGCTCAATTTGTAACGTATCAGTAAACTGGATAGAAACGTAACTTTAGCCAGTTGGCCGTGGGCGACGACGCGTCTCGCCCATATCGCCTTACCCACACCGCTCTGCACTGACCGCAGAATATTCCTTACAACCGACAACGTCGCCTTATAACATATTAAAATTACTTGAAAATGATACCCGACAAGAGTACTTGACAATAATATTCGTTGTATTTTTATTGTAGCTTTGTATATCAAAGAATACAAAATTTAATAATAACGAAGTTATCTGATGTATGATGGTTTGGATTTCACTGACCTAAAGTCAATCATGATCAAAGATTTTGCCTCTTATCTTCACGTAAACAAACCACCAATTATATTTACCAATTATTTCAAATGCCATCGAAATTAAAAAAAAAACAATGTTTATAATGGACATTAAAAATAATAGTAGACGAAGTTTACTGATGTAAAACTATACGTAATATTTGTTAATAAATAATATCTAAGTTTGAGAAACACTGGTCAGTTGGCTAGGGTTGAAACAATGTCAAATTTGCGTGAAGACTGTAAGGAAAAAATACGTAAAGCCCCACTCAATTTGAGCGAGACGATCCGAGTCCGGCCGCAGATTGCTATCACCTAAACTGTTCAGAGCGCCTTATTTATATAATCTAACTATTTCCGAGGGACACACACCCCTTGCGGTGTTTTCTTTTCCCTTCCCAACAAGAGTTCGGTATCTGTTTGCAAGACTGGTAATTCTTAGTATTGATAAGTTTTGCTCAATTCGTCCGGAGAAACAATAACATTGTTGTTTTGATACATTGATACAACAAAATTGCACGCTTGTGTAAATAAAGATCTTTACTAAACATATTTTATATTGACATTGTAAAGGTAAACAATTCGATCACAGGAAGATATTTTTGAACAAAAACAAAACAGACAAACAAACTTTGAAATAGTTCCATATTTGTTATAGATTTTTTTGTAAAAAATCTTAATGGTTTATAATTTTTTTTACGTTTTACTATGTAACATACACTATAATTTTGTAGTGTCGGGCTTCCCAAGCGGGAGCTGCCGTAGTGAGCGTTGAGCGACCATTTTCTGCGCGAACGGAGCCTTATATTGAATACAATCCTAATGGTAGGGTCGTTCCACATTGGTCGCGTTTTTTCTAGTAAGTACGAGTATTAATCTTGCTCTAGAAATGTAAAGTTTACCTAATGAGTAAATAATCATTTTTTATTGTATATAATTATTGCATAGTTAAATGATTCAGACATTGACTTTGATTTTTAAATTGGGAACTAAATTAGCATCATTTGAATTTAACAAACATATACAACCTTGTATAATTGTTTCAATAATACTTTAAATAAAACAATTTAAAGTAATACGCCAAAAATATAACCTATGTGGAGAGCCCGCGCGCTGCGATCGGGCCATTTGCTACTGTTTTCAATTTGCCGACCGCGGCCATACATCAGCGGCGGCACGCAGCGCACCCCCAACTTTAATACACTTACGGTTGACATTTTTCCGGCCATTATGCATTCTTCTAAACCAATGCTTTCTGTAAATACTAGGAAATTCAATTTGCCCGATACTTGAGTCGCAATCGGTTTGTTTCTAGTAAAAAGCAAACATTTTACTTTTCCACGAATCACTTTTATCACGAGTATGTAGTTATACACCTTTTTTACTATCGATAGTTTTTATGTTATTTTTTTCTCAATGTATGCCAGTGATGTTCACAAAAAGGTTTTGTCCGAATTCGATATTAACAAGCTAAACTTGATATGCAAACGAATACAATGAGTTATTAATTTACACAGCTCTAAATTTGAAATGAAACCCATACAATAGATTGCATTGACGATAAAAAATGAAGTGTAAGAGCTCGACGCGTAATAGTTCTCAAACATTCGCCGCTGGCATAACAAGTCCGCGCCATTTGTCGGCTTCGATGATGAATGCACGGGTTTAATTGAATCTCCCGCACACGCGCACCTCTGATTTTTAACTAACACATATTGTGTGCCAGGCCATAGACAATATCGTGTAAGCAAGCATTCATACCACTAAAGGTATCCAACATTTTCTACTGCAAACGAGATGAGTTTAATACAAATTTGACTCAATAATTTAATTTTTTAACACATATTATATTAAACACCTCAAACAAAATAAAAAATACACAAAACGACATTTTACCATCCTTCGACCACATCTTCACCTTGGTCTAGGTGGGATAG
>DVQG01000608.1:0-13661 GCA_018231605.1 Papilio ambrax
TATAAATGCGAAAGTTTAGATGGATGTTTGTTAGAGTTTGTAGCCTAAACGGCTGTACGGAACTCGATGAAATTTGGCACAAATGTAGATGATAGTCTGGAACATAGGCTACTTGCATTTGTTTTTTTAATCCCCAGCGAACGGAGTCGCGGGCGAAAGCTAGTAGCTTTATAAACTGTTAAAGAAGAAAACAGTAATGCTATAAAACCATTAAGTGTATATCGCTGTTTATTATAATGTAGTTTTAAAGTATACTTCGAGTTGCGCTTCGCTTCTTTCATTTTTAATGTAGGTTTCCTGAATGCTGAATAGATTACCTATACATTTAGAAGGTATAACTGTGCGTTTTAATATTTAATGGAGATTTTAGAATAAACTTTTTTCGGTTGCTTGGTTGTTTTTTTTCATTTGTTTTCCAAATGAGGGATGTTAATGTATTAAAGGAATTTTAAAGGATAACTTTGGAATAAACTGTTAGTGTTTTCTTTGTTTGTCTGTTCTCTTGTTTTCAATACTCTTGATTTTATTGACGTTCTTTTCTGGTTTATATTACATCATACATTCAAGAGATTTGTATTTAACAATAAATGTTTAAGGATGTTATAAATTAAGAATTGAACGTTACTAGTTTTTTTTTTCGTTAAAGTAATTTGACAATGCTTTTGTAAAATATGTTGATTAGTAATTTAGTATCTGTGAAATTAAAAAAGACACACGAAGGTTTTATTTGACAAACACGTTTACTGCATTCGGACACAAATAACTTTATTATTTTGTAATAGAGGAAAAAAAATCATCATACGCATAAAAAATTACGCATGTACTTTACAAATTTGGTTGTAAATATTACAAAATATTAAATTGCTTCAATTCAAATGGTCATATTTTATCCACTAAACATTCTTGTCATCAAACTTATCGATGTTTCGTATGTAAATATTACTTTAAAGTATAGTATTATTTTATTATTTGTAATAACTATTAATTCCCAAATAAAACGAAGCCCTTGGTAGCTTGGGTCCAAAGTCGTTCCAAAATATACAAACACATTGTATGTGTGCGTTTGAGCAAGTGTGGGTGCCGGGTGAAATTCGACTTGTTCTAAGGAGCAGCGACGGCAGGGGTCCGCAACTTTGTGGAAACTTAATGCCACTTAAATCAACATTAATTATGTGAGGTATTTTTATTGATACCAAAAAATACTTAGCAGTTTGTTAAATGTTTTTCGAGTTAAATTGACTTTTGTATGTAAACCTTTATTGTAACACACAAGACATGTTTGTTGAAGGGTGATTTAAAAATGTTTTAATCTAGATTTTTCCCGTCAATTTAAAAAGAAGTAAGTAGCCTATGTTTTTGTACTTGTAAACTTACTTACACCAAATCACGTCAAGATTCGTTGAGCTGTTCTGCATATACTTTCTAACATAAATCCATCCATCTTTACTTACGCATTTGTTAATATTAGTAAGATAAGCTCTTTACTTATAGAAACAATTCGGAGTAAAGATAGTGAGAACAATATGATGTTGGCAATATGTAATAGCTTGTTAGGATTTAATTTTTTTAAGAACCCAACAGCTAATTTCTCTTCAGACTTCAATAGTATCCTATCCCATTAGTCTGTAAATTTTACTGAATATACGTAGATCTTTAGAATGAGAGCAAGTTTAAAAATCTAAATAATATTAAATCGTTAACTTTATCATGGATCCTAATCTACTTGTCGACGTTATGAGAGTGCTCTGAAAAGACACCCAAGTATACAATTACTTCAACAAAAACTTAAAATAAGAAATAAAATAAATCACAATGCTTTACAACTCCGAGTGAAATTCCAAGAAGCGATGAAATGTTTTACTTGAACTTACAATAAGGAAATAACTTCAGAACTCTTATAAGCTTAACATAGGGAAATTAAAAAATGTATTCTATATTAAACTACTTACATCAAAAATGACAGCTAATAAGTAATGAAATAAAGAGACCCCTTTTCCTACGAATGCAACAATCCATGTCCTAGTTAATAATAGTTGACACTAGCATATGGGTAGCCTAATTCCTAGGAAATTTTAAGACAAAACGCGTTTATTCAGGTCTACCTTCTGTGAGATTACATATACACCTTTCAACGTCAAAGTCTACCCATTCTGCAACAGAAATAACTGTTGAAAATTTTAAATACATTGCGTATTTTAAAGTAAAGAAGTACAAAATTCAGAGTTTCTGAATATAATTGAACAGGTTATCGTATGCACTGTTCCTTGAAACACAATAGGAATCTACAAATATAAGCTTGCACTATAGTTACTGTATTAATTAAGCGAAAATTTTTGATTGCATCCGTTGAGAACCATTCAAGTTAATAATGAAAACTCGCATGGTTTATTGCGATGTGAAATGTTCGCAGTCCCTGCCATAGAGTAATGTTACATGGGTAACAGGTCCGTGGCGGCCATTTTGAAAAAAGTTTTTTAGTGCTTTCGAATTTCGGGTGCGCCTAGGCCGATGACCCCGGGCCCAGTAGGGCCGAGGCGCGACGCCAGCGGCCCATGTGAAAAGGGTGCCTAATCATTGTATTTTAAAAGCCATAATCTTAATTATCACATGTTATAGAAGGATGCATTTAATTTTAAATATATTATTACAATTGACTACTTGTTTTATAGTTGCCAGTTACTAAAATTTCGTTGACAAATAAAAAGTTTACTTCTCTAGTTTTATAGTATTTTGAAATGAAAAAGAATTAAGTAACTTAGTAACATAGGTTTTAGCTATGTTGCTTACGTTTAATTGGGATTTATTTAAAATTCAATTTTGTGTTTCCGCTAGTCCGTATTTGTAAACTACATTATAATTGTTGATCCCTAAACAGATTAACCGATTTTGAAGTGTTAGGTACCTTTCTATTTGTATTCTCTGCTGAAATGTCACTGTACATTCAGCTGCATAATTATGTATAATTTGCAAAGCTTCAGAAATTGTATACGCCTTTGAATTTAAGAAATATAAATGCACAAATCCGACTAACTATATGGTTCCGACAACGAATACATGCTTGATGTAAACGTGCATAAAAAAAATTGAAATCGAAGGCCCTATACTAGTTTCTAATTTTGTATATCGTACCAAAATTATAAATGAGAAAGTTTTGATGGATGTATGTTAGAGTTTGTATCCTAAACTGCTGAACGGATCTCGATGAAAATTGGCATTGAGTAGAATATTCTGGAAGAATACGTAGACTACTTAATTTTTTAATTCCACGCCGACGTAGTTGTGGGGGAAAGCTAGTGTATAATTATGTATCTGGATGTATCAATCTCGTTTTGTAAATTAATTGTATATTGTTGTTTTGTCCAGTGTCTGAGTAGTTTTGTGACGTCGTCGTCCTAGCCGATTCAAGTCCCGTCTTACTTTTCTTTGAAAAAGCGAAACGAGGCGCTCAATTTGATAAGAAATATTAAAAAACAAATTTAATTATATCTAAATCTTACTAATATTATAAATGAGAAAGGTAACATGGATGGATGGATGTTTGTTAGAGTTTGTAGCCTAAACTGTTTAGCGGATCACGATGAAATTTAGTACAGATGTACAGGATAGTCTGGAAGAACACGTAAGCTACTCGCTTTTGTTTTTTTAATTCCACGCGTTTTATATAAATTATAATGAAAATGCGATGTCTGATATACCGTAATTTCAAATTGTTTTCGTAACACTCATAATATCACGGACATATGATATGATTAGACGAAAAACCTTTAGAAACGCACGTCTTTTTTATTAATCTCGTGTAATTACGCGTATTGTATGAGAACACATCCTATCTCAAAGGCGAGCTAATATAACGTGACCTTTCGCAAAACGGCTCCAAACGGAACGCTTTGTACATGTTTAGGGTAAATAGACCGCGATACATAAAATGTAGGAGGGTGTGAGGGGGGACAGGGTTCTAACTTTTCACTTTAAAGGGTTTTTTCGATGACCGCGGGGACGAGGGAGGCAGTCGGGGACAGGGGAGGGACAGCGGTCGCCCGAACAAATACGTGAAAGTAGAGGACGAGTCTAATTTGATTCCGTTGTACGCAACTGTCTAATGATTTTAATTTTTAACACGGAATTCAAAATAATTGTGAATGTTTTTGGTTATATAATAATACAAAATTTTTCATCTTTTTGCTACAATTGTTCTTTTCAAATGGATGTTTTCCGTATTGAAATTATTGCTGCAATATTGCACTCAGTCATTTTAGCGACCGTTATTTTGATAACAGACTGACCTAAATTTCAAGTGGCAATGCAGTTAGAAGCAATCAGTTTCGAAAGTGTGCGTTTTTTTGTACCTTTATCAGATTTTATAAGAGATGGTAATATTAAACTGATTGATTAAATTTACTCCTTTCGTTTAATTAGTTTTTAACGCTTGTCTATATTGCTATGCGTAGACTTATTTTTCTGAACATTCCTTTGTTCTAATAATTATTAAGACAGGCAGTTCACTCCTCAATACGTAATATTAAAACCAACAGATAAACATAAACCTATTGATAGAATACACGGCGTCCGCGTCTTGTAATAATTCACTCGGAATCGCTCATATATAAGAGAATCCGGGAAAAAACATTATTGGCGCATGTAATGACACCTCGGGGCGACGTCGAGAAACACACGTGTACCATCGCACGGTACAAGACATAGATGATAGCGTCTTATGAATCAATGACTAATATAAATGTTGGTTTTAAAATATAAAAACGCAGCTTTCGCAATGAATTTACTAAAAAAATACATGCATTTTTCAAAATTTCCTTCATAACATTTACCTAAAACATTTTTTTTCAAATAAAATGCGAAGAGATTATAACCATCTCGTAACGATTCTGTTATAGGAGTAATATTTACTACTATTGGGACTTCAGTTTAACAAAACATGGAGATAAGAAACCGCCCTCGTTTGTTAATATATTCCATGATTTTTTTTTACGAAAGTCTAATCGTTTATCGCTCTTAACTTAAAGCGCGGTTTACCGACCCCTATCTAAAACCGTTTTAGAAATAAAACGCGCATAGAAAGCACCAGTAGGAATTACAGAGGGATTCTCACAACTAATAAATCGAAAAATAATAACGGACTTTCGACCTAAAGCTGATATAACGGGCATTGTTTAAAAAGGGTTGCGAGCTCGTATTCCCGCAGGCGTAGATAACGTTGTTATAAACCTATCGCATATCTAGATAATGCAAAATTAGTTAAATATTTTAAACTAGCAGTAGCACGCGACTTCGCACGGGTGAAGTTAAAAAATAATGAAAACGTAGACATGTACGCACAGATAAATTACCTTTCGAATGGTGAAAGAATTTTTAAAATCGACCTAGTAGTTTTTACGTGATGCAGGTATACAAAAATCCTAAAATACAAATCTTTCCTCTTTATAATATTAGTGTAGATTTTTTTAAACAAAATTAAAAAATAGTTACTTTACTGTAAAAACGCCAGGCTCTTTAATTAGAAAGATATTTTATCCCTTACTGCGACAAATGACAGTCTGCAATTTGATAGAAGACAATATCAAAAGAACAGGACCTATTATCAAGTAATTAAGGCTAGCTTTTTATTTTTTTTTATAAGTACTGGATTAAAAAGGTTAAACATTATATTTCATTGTCATTTCAATCCTGAATATTAGCAAATATTACAAGAACAATATGCGAAGATTGTTATTTCACCGAAACCAAATCCTAATTGTATAAGAGATTCTACGTAAAAGGCAAAATATTTAGCAAGTCAGCGAAATGGGAAAAAAGGGGTTTTTTCACTAATGATTTGTATTTCATGAAACCGTTTTAATGTGTGCCTTCGGACATATTTAAAACGTAAACTTTCCCGTGCCCTCCCACGCTGAGGGAGCCCACATTTCGGTAGTTAGCAGGGAGGGTGAACCGGGAAAAAAGATCCCTCTGGAGTGGGGTAAAAAATGCGTAGTTTTAGCTAATCTGCATGAGCGGGCGGACGGGGGGTTGTTTAAACTGGGCCGAGGGGTGGTTTTAGGGATTTTTAGCGATGTACAAAAATGAGGCGAGCCGGGCGTGCGGGGTGTGTGCCGCGGAATCGGATGTATTATGCTCGGATCTATTTATGTGTTATACGCGATCGTAACGTGACCATCTTTGTCTTAATGAAGCGCGGGATAGTCTCGCAAGAAACTATTACTATTAATGTAAAACAATTTTCGACGAACTTTCAATTTCTAACGTTTAAAAATAAAGAACACTGTTTAAATAAAACTATTTCTATTATTGATAACTTATTATTAATTTTGTTTAGTGTTTAAGCAAAATGATAAAGTTTATTAGTGTTTAGTAACACGTAAAATAGAATTATTATAGGTGACCTAACATCATTTAAGGTAAGTAACTATTCTCACCTAGACGTCATCTATTTCTATGTTGGACGAATTTACATAAACTTGCTTAAGTGTAAATTTGTTTGATGTAAATCACATTCAAAATAATTAATATGTCGTGTAAAATATGAAGAAGTTTTAAAATTCAACTGAAAATGTTACACAGTTACGGTCCTTTAACTTCAAAATAACCTTATTTTTTAAAAACAACATGAAATTAAGACTAATGAAAATGAATTAACTACAACCTGAAATTATTAAGAATCTTCTTCAGAAATTATTTCACCATAGTTGGTATAATAGCTACAACGTAGTTCGTAGACAACTATCTGCTACGGCAAACTATAGTAGTGCTACGTGATCTATCACTACGTAGCATAGATCTGCTACAACGTAGCAAAGACACTAATGTTTACAGTCCGCGTTTTCTTTCTTGTTTTATTATAAAAAATGCTACATAATGGACTTGCTACATACTTACATAAATTGATTATAGATAGAAGAGGGTTTATACACAGGATGAACTATAAAATTTTCTACCTTACACTTCTAGAAGTACATATGTGTGCGTTCATTTGAATTGTTATCGCGTTCTTTTATTTATTTTGTTCATACATAAAAAAATCGAATAAAAAACCATAACAGTCTGTGGTTCGTATGCAAGATTGTACATCTTCATTTTCATCGTATTATTCATCATTATTGGTTTAAAAACTATAAAATTGAAGGAGCCCTAATTAAGAGCGAGCCGGCGGCACTGCGGGACGGTCCCGCTCCGCCATGCAGCCTTGGTTACATTAAACCCCCCGCGTTAATATCGGTTACCATAGCAACGGGCCGATTACTGCATCTACTCGATTTTTCGCCGCTTTTTCCGTTGTAATCAAATGAGGTGCGACGTGTGTGGGGTGTGTATGTGGGGTGGGAGTGGGGACAGGGGGTCGCGGGGGTGTCACGCGTGTACTCAATTATCCGCAGTGAATCAATAGCGATGAGATGAGGGTAGTTCGGATCGTGACGCACGTAGAGGCTTTTTAAAATTAAGTTCGGCTGTGTAATGTGCTCTTAATTTTTCGATCGCGCTCGACGAACTCTCTAGAGCCTTTACGTACCAATTCATTTTATGTACACGTCAATGTACACTGATTTACTCTAAAGGTTTTGCTACTTTGGGTTTAAACTCTTATAAAAAACGCATTTTCGAACATTTACACTGTCTGGTAACATCAAACAAGAATATCGTTTTAAGATGGTCCCTTTACCTCAACAATTAACAACTAATCTGCTGTTTTAGAGTGCCCACACGTTTAACTAAACTATCGCATAACTGTTTAATCTCTTTTTGATTCTTATGAGCTTATATGGAGGTACACACTACTTTTAGTTGTGCAACCTTTACCACGATCTCAATGCGGATTGAATAGATAACAATATCTACAATAAACAATTTGCAAGTGTTACAATGAACTTAAATCGTGTCAAAGTATAGATGTAATAAACTTATCTACAATGTAATCGTTTTATTTCTTTTTACATTTGTTCATATTATTTACAACCTACCAAAGGGGCACATAATCCTTAAGTAGGGGTTTCAAACAGTTTTGTACTAATTGTCATATTTTTAAACTATTTAACATATCAAAACTAGATGTTCTATTAAGTTATTTACGTGATCTTTCGTGTTTCATTGATTACCATAATGCTATTATAATTTAATAACTAAGGAAGGAGACTTAAGGAAACGAAGTTCATAACGCACTGATAAAACTTACAATTTAAGTTAGTAAAGGTATTTTTTTAATGTAGTTATAATAAAAGGAAACACAAATAAGATAAAATGATACGTCATCTCACGGATTCTCCAAATACTAGTTGAGGGAGGGAACTTTTAGCTTTCATCGAAACGATGGTTTAATGTAAAATGATTTATCCTCCACCCGCTAGATGGCGCTTTTCCACAAAAAGAAATTTAGGTCTTTCCAGATATCAATAACAATTTTCTAATTTTGTTCGGACGTTTACAAATCTTGAGAAGTTTCTATGTTAATTGTTTAATAGTAAATTTTAGGGACTAGGGATTAAAATAAAAAACTTTTCTGATCCGCAACTTACTTTATTTATAAAAGTAAAACTATGAACAGAAAAATTGCGCACTTTACATTGCAAAATTAAAATAAATTATTCTTAAATATTTTTTTACGTTAAAAATAATATGAATATGTATATTACAATATAACTCCAATTATCGTACTTAAAGCAATGAGGATAGAGTTCAAATTTGTTTGGCACGATATTCGTTAATTTAGGACGGCACTAACTACGTAACGTAAAATAATAAATTAAAAATCCACAGTTTAATCAATTTATATAAAAAAAATAGCACAGAATAAACAACGTTAAATTAGAAAAACTGAAGAAATACCTATGTTTACAACAACATATTTACATAGTAGCTATTCTGAATGTTTTAAATAACAACAAATGAAAATAAAAATGACTAACTGCTAAGAAAAGGCATAATTTACATACTTATGAAATTTTAAAGATTTTACTCGTCTTATGTTAGTGAAATTGGTGTATTTTAAGGCTTGATTGATTGACAATTATTTCTATTAATTTTGTACAGAATTTAATACAATATTTAAACGTCTCTTCGTACGTTAAAATTATTGTAGTAGAAACTCGAACAAGATTCAATAGCACATTAGTAAAAGAAAAGAATAAACGTGAGTCTCCCCGTTAAAAAAATACCAACCCTACATGGCATAAAATTAATAAAAAAATATTCACAACATTTTTGATTTATGAAAACATAAAGACGCGCATTTACGTTAAGTTTATTGACATTAAAGTAACTTAACATACAGTTGAATTGCTTGAATAATAAAACTCAGATTGTCACTTAAAAATGTTAACAACGCTATGTAACTAAAGTTTCGTTCACATTTTGTGTTAGGTATTATATGAAATTTCATAATTATCTACCATCCAAGCCGAGTGATCCTTAACCTATGAGTATTCTAAATCGAATCGCTACAAAACAAAAATCTCTCATACACAATCATTTCTCTACAATTTACTTATCTACTTATCCTTGTGCGATTAGCATTTAAATTTATCTATTCATATTATGGCAGTAAATAATAAATACTAATAAATTAAGAGTAAACAGCTACTTATTAAGCTAGCGCGTACCATCGCTTATTTTATTTTATTTTATTTATTGAGATAAATAAACAGGACAAAAATATGACACACACGTTTACACAATACAATAAGTAACATGCAGATAATTTGTCCTTATACACGACATACATAGAACAATAACAACAACAGTAAAAATAGTACAACACTAGACAGTGTATTTTTTATTTATTAAACCCAAAACATAAAAATGTAAACGATAACTTCTCGTATATATTCTTTTAACTGCATCCGTTTTCTTCAGATGGGATCGTGGTCAAGCGCTAGCTTAACAAAAATACATAGAAATATACTCTACCTTCTATATGTCACTGCTTAGAAACAGTTATTTCTATTAGTTCAAATCCTTACCATCATCGGGTACTATTACCGCCAAAATGGCCAAAATCAAATAGGCACAAATTACGGCTTATAGCCAGTCCGTTGAAGTTTTTGGTGTCTTCGTTTGCATTGTCATAAAACCCTAAAACTAGGTATATGCCACTGTATTCTAATCTCGTCTAAAACGTTTGGGGATTCCTAGCGCTCATTCTAATGACTTCATTTCAAAGTTTCACAAAATAAATATATCCATTCCGAATGGGGTTCTATTATAAATTTGTACTAACCTATATTTTGACTAATCTTTTACTTAACCTATTTTAAGATAATGATGTAATAAAATGAAAATATTAACAATGAAAGATGCTTATCAGTACTTTAGTGTTACGATTTTGATGTTTACGAGTTTTTTTATTATGCTTCAAGAATTAACTTTCTTATGGTTTTCTTATAAAGTATCTGATAAGCATTTATGAGCAGAAAAGCCGCTACGATGATTTTACGAACATAACAATAATATTAAAAATACGATAGTCTACTCATAATACAGAAATATCATATCAGATATTTGTAGAGAAGTAGAATGTAGAGAACTATATTTAAGTTTGTAGAGTTCCCTAAATATAGCAGCATTATACAAATATTTAGCACTACACTGATTAATAGAATATCAAATTTTGGCAACATTAAATATTAACAAAATGAAACAGAGTCAATCAGAAAACAACAACACTAAAGCTTATAGCATTTTACAACTATTTAGAGCACATTTAGAAAAAATCCTGAAAAAAACCTAAAATTCCTTCAAACCTCCTTACCTGACATAAAACTAGTAGAAGACCTTAAGAATAGATAAAGATAAAATTATATCTGAATACTTGATCATAATTATGTTCTTTTAATAAAAATCTATTTAAAATCTCATTAAATGAAATGCTGGAGGAACCCATTTTAAAATGCATCAAAAGAAATTCGATTTACTTAAAACATTTTTGTCCTATCTTTACTTAAATGTACAGTATAACTTAGGCTGCCAACTTTAGCTGGTGCTATCAGACTTGCCGGACTCGCTCTCCTCCGTGATGGTGATCATTGGCGGAGGATTGTCGTAACCGAAACCTTCCGGTGACACCTCATTTTGTAACTTCTCGAATTTCGGAGATCCAGTCAACATCACCTCCTTCACCGACTCATAAACATCTGTTCGGATCTTTGGTAAAGAATCTTTTTTACTCTTACAAACATCTTTCAAAGGTAAATCTTCCGTTTTCTTCTCCATTACTTCAGACGACGGTTTGTTATCTAAATTTAAAGGAGCATAATCACCTTTATCTTTCCTTTCTGGACTTTTACTCTTTTCAAACATTTGTACAGCTACTCCATTTTCCATCTTTCTTTCTTTCAAATCATGTATATGTTGCAAGCTATATTCTCTAGCTTGAACATCAGAGAGAAGAGGTCCGTCAGTAGATCCTTCGATACAATAACCAGGTCCTTGCAAAGCGTCACTACCAATTATGGAATCCTGTTTAAAAATAGCTGCAGTGACGACTGGCTTATAGGGATCAGTCGGTGTCTTGTCTATCAGTGGTTCCTGGGAATTATCATGAGTAATGCCATCGGTGTCATCTTTTGATATATCATAACCAGTGTAAACTGGATAACCAAATGGTCCCTGTTCATACCCCATCTGACTTCCATAAGAGTAGCTGACATTATGAGATCCTATCGAAGACATGCTCAGATCAGAAATCGAAAGTCCAGTACTGGATAAAGCTAGCGCCTGTCTATCGTATTTTTCACTACTTCTTTCACTGTCTTCTTCTATAATTCTCTTTTGTAATTCTTCTGGTATGCGATGTATTAGGGCTTGGTTTGTGGATATTTGAGGATCGTGAGGCGGTGAGTTCTGGATCGACTTGCTCGGTCTGTATACCGCAGACTGCTGGACTTCCACCACGAATATACCGTCGTTATCTGGAGAATACTTCATTTTTGTTTCACGACCATTCTTCGTTATGTCCTGTAAAGTTAATACTTATATTAATTATACTGTGTTAAATTCTTCTATCTTTGTGTCTTTTATTTTAATAACTATCATTGTTCACAAAAAAGCAACAAATTAAACTACAGTTTTCCAAAAAAATATTTTTAGGCAATGTAATTGTGCTGACGAAAGGCTAAAGCTCGAATATGCCACAACAGAGGACATTCAGAGAAAAATAAATATAAAAATCCGCATAAAGGTGCAAAACAATGACACAATCGTAAGAACGAGTTCCCATGCAAACTAGAATTTACACAAAGATATCATTGAAGTGTTTCTTAGAATAGGAAGTGAGCATTCCTGGGGATCATTGACCCCCAAAACCCGCGTCGCAGCAAACTGAGAACATTAAACTACAACTGCTAACACGACCATGCTTTATGACAGAATAACGTATGAGAGTAGCTGAAACGATTTGTCTGCTTCGTGTATTTAATTTCAATTAACATATGATAACAAAACATAAAAAAGGCCGATGTTTGTCAAATCAAGGAGACAACTTCATCATAGCTTAATCTATTAGTAACAAGTGCTGTTACCGGTAGGAAAGATATTATCAACTTTTATGTTGTTCAACAATTTCTTTAAGAAATATTAAATTACTAACTCTCAATTAAACTAGTTTATAAATTATTTTAATTAAAACTTAAGCAGTCTGGTGAGCTAGATAAATAACTTTAGATCTCATTATGGCGTGTTACTTAAAGTTTTGCCGTTACTAGGCTGTGTAGTAAAACGATATTATATTTCGAAACTTATCACGTAAAAGTTTTAATCATAGTAATTAAATTTTAATATTTTTCCTTCAGATTCTCTGAAATTTCAAACCATATTATTTTCCTCAAAAAAATACAAACAAGAAACTACTTGTGCTTTAATTGAATTTATTACATTCTAAAGAGGCGTTAAAAACAAACTTGTTTTAGTATTTAACCCTTTGAATAGTTCTTGTCGGATAATAAATTATTTGAACAAAAAAGGTATTTACTTGAATAAATAAAAGCTTCATATCACAAATTAATAAAACAACTTAAAATAATAAGTACTAAATTACATCATAGAGAATACTTAAAGTAACCCAACTATACTTTAGTGTTAAGTAAAAAAAATCATAAGTAAAAAGGAATCTGGAACTTATTTGGGTCTTATACGAGATCTTAATTATTAATAAAACACCGTCAAAAGTTAATTTAAAAAATTAATAACGTTAACGTCTTAATTTAAAAAAAAAGTCCTTGACAAAAACATATTGAATGCGAATTAAATGACCTCTAAATATGAGATCTCAGTTGTATCGTTAAATGTTTGTCAATGTGCGGTTTCGTTCACTTTATAAAGTCATAGGAGTGAAAGCAGAAAAACGTATCATTTTTTACTCGTACAAGTTGTTGCAATTATTGGTACAAGTAAATTGACGTAAGAATTTCAAGACACAGTCATAATTTGGAAGCAGTTTATTTTATTTTAAGTCTTAATACTCACTTACTAGACACCAATTATCTTAACAAAACTTGCTAAAAAAAAGATAAAAATTTTCACATACAAGTTTTATTTCCTCTTCTAATCAGAATTCAGAGTCTCCACTTCCCATGTCCTTTTTCGTTACGTCTAACATTTTATCAACTTACCATCTTACTAATATTATAAATGCGAAAGTTTAGATGGATGGATGTTTGTTA
>DVQG01000609.1:0-13658 GCA_018231605.1 Papilio ambrax
TGACATCTTAGGCAACAAAGTAGTGTGTGTTTACGCTTTATTATAATAGTATAGAGTATATGTAGATTTCTACAGATTCCAGATATAACGAGGCTAAAGCTAGGCGTTCAAAGCGCTCCATAAATGTTACTTGCTCGACTTTTTAACTCGTGACAAAAAGCTTGTCAGTCGCACTGCGGAGAACGTCGCAGGCTTGTTGTAGCACGACAGGAAATGCCTTTTTTGCGTCACTAAAAACCGTGAGAAAACTTTCTTATGGACATTTCAACCAAATCTATGCAGCTCGGTCCTTCCCGGCTGACAATTTCAAGGTTGAATGCACATCAACGAATCGATCAGTGCGCACGCGCAGCCAGTCCACCCGTCACCGATTGTTTACTCGCCGTAGCTTCTATTCAAATGTCGGACATTGATAAATTGATCCGCGTTTGCATATAGCCGTAGAAAATGTTATATGATATACATATGCAAGACAAACCATCGTTAGGTTGAAATAGGACACGACATAGTATCTACCTTATCCTAGCTTCTTACTTAGATTAGTACATTTCCTTGTACGATATAACAATAGACTTAATACATTTTGTATAAATATTTTGTTTTTTTATTTTTCATAACTTAAACTTAACTTAGGGGAAGGGAAGTTAAGATGTATACAGGGCAAGTCGTACCCAAATAGACATCTTGCCAAAGTACTAATTCTAAATCTAAGCCCGCACCCGTATGTAAAAAAACCTATTAAAAGTTTAACCACAAAAGAAATAAAATATGTAAAAATACCCTTAAAAATAATTATAAAAATCTGTTCCGTCTTATTCAAAGTTCTTTCTAAATGGTACAATTTGTTATTCTCAATACTTAAACGTGCCTTTTTGTCTTTAATTCGATACTTACATGCCACTTCGGAGCGATTGCGATGCGTTTATAATTGTAAAAAATAACCGCAGATGGAACACGACACTTGTTATCCATAGACTAAGACTGCAATCTAATAAACAGAGTTGGCTTGAAGTTCTCTATGTAAGTTTTACGAGTATTCGTACACGCCGGAAACATTTATATGTTAAGTAAGGCCTCTAAGCGAACATGTACTTACAGTATGCATATCTAAGTTCATTATATAGCTACTTTCATTTATAAAAAGATGTCCTTTTTAACATATACAGTATAAGTAAGGGCAACACTGAAGATTTTTTGAACATTTCAATTATCATGTAATTATCTTTTTAATTTATTAATTAACTAGAATTACTTTATTTTCTCTGACTTAAATTAAATAAATAAACTCTAACAACGCTATTTGTCTGTTCATATTTAGTGGAACAACAATCTAAATATAGAAAAGAAAAAACACAAACGGTTTGTTGTGATTCTAATTTAAAAAATAAACCCCTTTAAATCAGCCACCGTCTGACCGTTGCACTTACGTTGTTACATTAAACCTCTCCTGGGCCTCTAATAAGGTGAAACAAAAAGGGAGCCCTTTTTATTTTCCACTTACAAGGTGAAAGAAGCTCCACAGTACGGTCGGCGCTTTTTGTCTGTGCTCTCGTTACGAACGCAATAAAAAAACACCTTTTTTTTATTCATGAGCGGTAATCATTGTAAATTATTCGAAAAGTATAAAAACAACTTGTACTGCTGCGTGAGGTCGATATTTGAAATTCGAATTGTGATATTTCATGAAATGTTAAAATTAAAAATCATGTTAACTTTTTATTTACCCGTTACTGCAGTATTTATTTCTACATGTAATGTAATAAGTACATATCCATTAATTTTCAATTATTGTACTCTTCAATTCACGAGACCAGCGCGGGCGAGGAATTAAAAACAAAATAGCTTAATTTAACTTCATTTTTCACAGAATATGCGATGTGCAAAAATGCTAACTTTAAGAACGCATTTAGATTTTATTGACCATCTTTTTCAATCTGAAACACAGTTGTATTATGATATTATATATCTCTGTTAGTAAACTTTAATAAAAATTGTACTGATTCTCTCGTTTAATATTGTCAAGCTGTAGGTATCACATTTCTTTAATTCGTTCCTGAATCAGATAGGTTAATCGCGACATCCGATCAGCTGATAGCGGCAGACGGACATACAATGCGAGCATTTCCAGTTATTTTATATGTAAGTTACATTTTTTTATACATACTTTGAAAATTTTTTAGTTTAGTTGATATGTTTTTATGATCAAATACAAGCCATTATTAAAATTTGAGATTAAGTTATTTTTTTTTTACTTATATCTGTAATTTCAACTCCATTACCCTTTATCATCCGAAATAATTTGTTTTTATTAATTATAATTATTAAAACCTATGAGAACTATGCCCCGAAAGACTATCGTTTATCGATTAGTTATGGCTTATATGAAGCTATTAATTTTATAACGATTTTAGGCTTGTTTATGAAATAATCTTTATTGAAAAGAATTAAAAATAAAAATACTTTTGTTTAATAGAAATAATCTACAATATTCCGCTATATTTAGTCAATCCTATCGCTTAACTTCACTTAATCTAACCATATTACAATACGTTAAGTTTTAAGACATAATTTTGGTTTATATGCGACAAAAATATTCAAAATGGTTGAATTTTTACGCGCCATTATTTGAGATTGATCGAAGGCGCCAATGAAGTTTCAGGCAAACTTTGTAGTTGGTAAATTCTTTAGTTTCCATTTTGCAATAATGGGAAAAATGTTGAAATAAACAGTAATTACCTACCTTATCCGTATATCGTAAAGTCGGCGTACCTGGTTTTCCTCCACTAAATAACTCGTAATAAACAAATACTTTATTTCATATCTTAATCGAAAAGTTTACTATCTTCCGCCAAACTCGCCAAAAAGCTACCTGTCTATTTTGACAGCTGTCAAGACGTCACTCGTTTACTTTGTCTGTGGACTGTCAAAGCAGGAAAAGTTTTTTTTGCACATTTATTCAAATTAATTATAATCACTCACATTCCGACCGAAAGATATTTGCAATATTTATATTTTTTTTTGTTTATAATTTACATAATTGGCGCGAGCAGTGGCACAGAGTCGAAATAATTACTGAGTTAATTAAGCACAGAGTTAATTAAGCAGCCGTTCTCGCAGCGGCGTTTGCTTTAATACAAACAGGACTTAATCAGCTATTAACTGAGTGTAAAAATACACAAATTTTACACTAACAGTTGAAATATCATTACCTTTTTACACAAGACGCTAAACGGTCACGTGAGTGAAGTACTCTTAACAATAATTATACTCAAGTCGCTCATGTTATTTTTTTTATATTTTAAGGTTGCAAACGAGCAAGCAGCCACCTGAATCCGCCAAAATGGCTAAGAAACCTCTGCCCATAAACATCGTTAAATGCAGATGCGTTGCCTAACCTTAATTGACGGAAGAAGAGGAACAGGATATTTCTCCTTCCTATGCGTCTCTTCCCCCGTCAAATCCACTTTTGCTTCCCATTCTTCAGAAAAGGGTGGAAAGGAAAAGGGACTAAGATTAGGCTTCCGACACCACACTCGTCAGACAAAATGCGGAATTGCTCTCACTTCACGACTATCCTCTGTGCGGTCGTAATAAATGCAAAGTGAATAAACATCTCACCATACCGAAAATCAAAATGCATTAACATGATTTTAAACCCGATAAGTTTTACTTTGTTGGCGTAGCGACTCAAAGTGCGTCTTGATCTCCGGAAACAAGAGAACGCCGCCTATCACCTCTTATCAATAAAAAACCAGCTAGGTAAAAATAAATACTGTAGTAAGTTAAAAATTATGCTTTCATTCGTTTCTTCGAAGACATAATTCTTTGAAAGTAAAGGATATTTACGATGATGTGATAACAATACGAAAACATTGTCGCAATCCGTTCTGTGGCAGTATTTCATGAGGTCCAATACTTCGATGACATTTTTATGCCCTTCGAGTGGAGAGCAAAAGCGACTGAGCAATATTTAGAACTGCTGTATAATTTATTACATTGTATGATCTTTATGCTCAAAAAGACTTTCACACATTTGACATACACAAGTATATTTTACGTTTAAGAATAAATGTTATGCGTCTTAGAAAACTATCAAATTATGTTTTATCGATTTTTAAATAATAATGACAAGCTGAAGCCAGGGTTTTGATCAACCCTAGCGTTTATTAAAAGCGTTTTCGGTCACAAAATGCTATACTTAAAACTATTTAGTTAGTTTCAGGGTTGTCTGCAAGGAAGTTTCCGGCACGCGACGTTTGTCATGGGATATGCGTTGCGTGTTCTTTTACGAAGTATAGTTTATTGCGTGTAATCGTTTATTACTTTAGTTTACTGTCACTTTATGTTACAAAAATAAAACTAAAAAGACATTAAGCGTGAATCTGGAGTATAAGATAATCTACACAGTTAAAAGAAATTCTTCACCAAACAAATTACAACATTGGAATAATACGGAGTTATTTTAATTGAATGCCTTCTAAAGCTCGAAAAGTGTTCGGTGGAAAGTAGACTCCTACGTTGCATACGGCGATAAGCGTACGATCATTTGTCACTCGCTGCGCCCGCGCCGGCCGAATGCGTCGTGTAAATTCTTCCCGAGCAGATATACGACGCTCCAATATCGCGGTGACGGCCAGATTTAAACATTACCTCCTCCACGCACTCTTTTCCCTTTACGTAAATCGGCCAACACTTTAACTGCCACTTGACAATTTAAATGAGATTTATGGTCCCGCAAATTTATCTGCCCCGGGTAAGAGCGATATCATCGCGGTAAGGTCTGTTAGAAAGATATGAAAACTTAGAGTGAGTGTAGGTTTAAAATGAAATTCTAAGTGACCATTCAACTTTGTTTACGACAGTAAGACATAAAAATGAAACAAAAGACATATAACAAGACAGTCCAACAAGCACTTAGCACTTTAAATTTTAGCCCAATAGGCCAGACAAGTTTATCGTACTTTAAAAGCTATGCCTCTTTCAACGTGTTTAAAAAAATAACGTGAATGATTTTTAATTTGTCCTTAAGGAAAGTGTTCTTTTATTGCATTCATCCGTAGATATATTCACTGCTCCTTGACAATTTAAATGTGATTTAAAAATTATATCCCTTTTCGATCAGTGTTGGATTTCCATGGTTATTTACAAAAAAAAAACCATCGGGAATGACTTTGATGTTGCGTTTAAGAAAAGATTTTTAATTTATTGCACGAATATGTTGAATGTTAACTCTCACTTGACAATTTTAATGACATTTAAAAGTAATTTCTATTTCTCTTGATGTGGATTTCGAACATTCTAAAAACACTTTTCTTTAGTTTAACTAAATTAATAAATGTGAACGTTTTAATAGATAAAAGTTGAATTACATCTCCAGAACGGCTGCATGGACCTGAAATAAATATGGTATAGATGAGGAACACTTTCTGGAAGAATGTATAGACTGATTATATTGTTTTTTTTACATATTAATATACGCAGATTAAGTCGCGCGCCGACATCTAGTTATAAATAAATATACTTTACTTTCCTTATTCGATAAGATTGTAAACAACAAGATATCTGTATTATAAATTATATCTAAAGTATAAATTGTTAGTTTTGGTTTTATTAATGTCATCGTCCACAATCCACATACAAGGCAGCTGCAATAAATCATATCTCAAACCTCAAGCTCGGATAAAGAATAACTCGCACGAGCACGCGCCTGAATAAACCAGATTTCAAAACGAAGGAAATTAATGAAAGTGCAATATCTTTCGTTAATCACGTAACCAGCTAAGATTAATGGATATATTCATTTTAAATGATTTATTAACTTTGTTATTTTATTCTGAAGATTTAATGTATTTTATTAATTAAAGTACCAAATGTGATTCGTAAATGCAGAGATATTTAAGGAAGACTCCGTATAATACATATAATTAAAATAAGATTCTCATAATGATCGACAATATTATGGTGATATCTCCCATATCATCAATATTGGTATACTAAAATTATACCTGCTTAATGATTACATTAAAGACATAGACTTGAGTATATGAAAAGCGTTAAACAGAACCCTGACAAAAAGAATAATGTAACTTTCTAGGTTATTAATGTCAGTTATCTGAGACCACGTCTTTACAATAACAATAAGCTTTAAACAAAGGAAAGCACTTTACGCTTACTCTACATTGAATATGGTAAGTGGTTTATGTCCAGTTTCCCAGCTACGTTTAATTATTCGTTAGCCTTTTTGGTTCGATTAAGTCTTGTAATTTATTTACGTATTACGTAATTTCAGTTTTACCCTGTTAAAATGTAGGTCAATCTTATACTCGTACTAATTAATCACTAGGTAATATTAAAATGTAAACTTCAGAAACCCGGCATTAATAATGTACAATTGAATAAGTAAATTAAAGCGCGAGTCAACCGTACGTGTTTCTAGACTGTATTTACACGAATTTGCTTTTGAGTACGTGGGCGAAGTCGGCGCAGCAAAATGTCAGCGTACAAAAGATACTTTAGAACAGTTGAAACATCCAACCTCCTTTTCTTTGAATGTTTTCGTGCATACTTTTCTGTAAAGATTTTATCATTCGCATTGTATTTTGACTTCGTTGGTGAGATATCTACGTTTATAAATAGACTTGTTTGTTTGAGCCATTTAATTCCGTGAAAACCCACTGCGATAACACTTTTTTTATAACAGATTTTTGTTTCTGTTTTTTTATAGAACAAGATATATTTTATGCAAACATATCGATAGTTAGCATATATAACTGTTTGTAGAGATTTCAAATGTCCGTTCTGCTCTATAAGTAAATCATTTGACACTAGTTTGTAGTACAGAAAACTAGTAACATAGTATGGTGATAGTCTATAGTTGTTTATAGTTATTTCAATAAAAAAAGATCCGTTTATATCAAAGTTAAAGCGTACAAATCATTGTTGAAGCAAAAAGTGTGTAAGATAGAGACATAAAGGAATTCTTGAGAGCCGTGTAAGGCAAAGCACGATCAAAATTCCATCCGTACACTGTCGGAGGACGCTCTCGAAGATCTCGAGAACGCAATCGAATACGAACTTCCATTTGTCATGCAACTCGTTGACGTTCAAAGCATAATGTTGCAACAATTTATAACAGCCGACATAACTTCAAGTAGTGCATCGTTTTTCATTCTATAAGCAAATCCAGTTTTTTTTAATACTTATAGAGCTAGAATTTCTATAGAAGTTAAATAGTTAAATGTAGAAATATAAGCGTAATAAGCACGTATACACACATGTTATTTTTTTAATAATATTTTAAGACGCATAGATGCAAAGAATAAGCGCTCAGTTGTGCCATGCCAAATCAATTATATTTTTTTCAAAAGTAGAAAAAAAAACGCCTTATTTCTAAGCTTGATTTAACAATATGGGTATAGGATATTGAGTAACATTTTAGCTTTAACAGCTAAGATATATAAAGCACGTAGGATTCGTACCAAGAGAGTTAATAAAGACCTTTTCATATGTGAGGATCACGTTCAGAGAGCCAGCTTGTACTGACACATGTTACTGGCTATCAATATTAACTTATAACCTTCTTAAACGACGTACGCTTTTTGACTGTACTTATTTCGTATACTTACTCCGCTGGCAAGCCTCAAAGAATATATTTAAATCATTTATCTAACGTATACTAACCGCTGTTATTTCTGTTGATAAACAGTATTGAATATTTCACATATTCAACATTAAACGCAAAATGCATTCAATAATGCATAGAAAGTTATCGCGAACTGCTAATCTGCCGCCTCTGAGGCTGTAAGTCGATTGCACACGAGGGCGAAACAGACGGGTAAAACAGTAAACAGTGCAGTACTGTTATTGAATACAACGGTGCTGTTCTATATAGGGATGAACATTCAAACCATAACACTACTGCACTGTTTATTACTCTACCTGAATTTACTATCCTCGTGTGAAAATAGCGGGCATTGCCCGGCCACAGAGTTAGGATGCTTAGGTTTCTATACCCCGAGGTATATTGCTCACAATAAACCGGGAACCTCTAGCATGTAAATCATCTATACAATTTACATTCAAGACGCGAGACAGATAATACCGCCACTAGAATAATAATAACAATGGCAAATGCAGTGCTCATTTATTTCCATTTGTTACACTTAACCGGAGGTTGACTTCCTTGCAGATGTTAGCAAATATCACTGCAACTTACCTTACCTTCCGAAAATACTTTTGACAAAGTTGAGATGAAACATGACATTTATGCAATAGATAGGGAGAATTTAATGCTACGCCTTATTTAAGAAAAAGGTTAACATGAAAAACTTAGTTTAATAAAACATTTGGTTTAGTTGATAAATGATTTAGAGTATAGTTATTGACCCTTCAAATGTCTAAAAGATATTTGTGAAGACCTTAAGCTGTTATCGTTTAGCAATATTTGGTAGAATGACATCAGAATATCCGAAATAGAATCAATAAACGTAGGATTTAATTAAATAATACTGGCCAATTAATTGTGTTGGTGTTTCTTTTATAGGTTTATTGTAGCAATTCAAAATTCTCCAGCATTCGATAATAAATTTAACAAAAGCACCTTGTATAGTAAACATCGCAGATAGTGAGTTTACGTCTAGATTTATCTGAGATAAGCTGCGAGACTCGACCAGTTCTGGACCAATCCGGGAACAGTTACTTTAGTTAGAACACGACTTCGCAATACTTCCGGGAACATTCTAACAGTATTTCTTGGTACAGCTCTGCAAAATTTAACGAGACATTCGCATTTATAATATCAGTTCATACTGATATTATAAATGCGAAAGTTTTAATGAATGGATGGATGTTTGTAGAAAGGAAGTTTGTAGCCTAAACTGCTGAACGGATCCAGGTGAAATTTGGCATACTTGTAGAGGATAGTCGGAAAGAACACATGGTCTGGTTACTTTTTTTTAATTTCACGAGGACGAAATCGCAGGTGAAAGGTAGTATTTTAATAAAAGCGCTTATATGTTCAGAAATCTTTGAAATAACTTCACTTTCTTATGATAAAATTGGTGTGTCCCTATGTAATATAAAAAAAAGGATTTCGCACAGGTGATGTACTTGTGTTGCTGATAACGGAAATGGCATTTAATTTTTATTTCATCTGTCTGTCTTTTCTGTCTGGATTTTCACTTGAATAAAAAGAGTTGTGAAGAAGGAAATTGTCAATAAAACAAAAGTAAGAGTTCGATTTTACAAAGCTTTAATTTGTTGGCAGAAGGCAGCGGCGAGGGCGCGAGTGAGACGCGGTTGCAGACGTAGTGCGGTGCGGTCAATGCGCGCGCGCACCGAGTACCGCTCGCACTCCGACACCATAGTCGTATTGCACGACTCCTGGACACACAATCACAGCCAAAATTACAACACTGATTTAATAAAAGTACAGGAAAATTGTCATTCTTTTCTTCTTCTCTTGTGTGTAACTCCGTGTTCTGTTTTAGGGTTCAGTGAAAACCGGCGCTTCGGTATACACCGCAGCACATGCTGAATGAAATTCTTTTTCTTTTTAATAAACTAATTTCTTTCGTTCATTCTGTACTTTAATTTTATTACCTTGGTCAACATTCAAATCAATCAACCAATATTCAAAAACAAGATTTAATCAAACGAGAAAAATAACGACGTAAATAAATCATGTAAGAGTCAAGAAATCAAGCAATTTAAAAATAGTATTAAAAGTTGAGTTATGAAGTTGGAAAAACATAAACAAAAAAAAATAAATTGCTATCCTCATTTTTACTGTTGTTACAATTTAATCTTTAGAGAATAAAAATTGAAACTGATACGTATTAAAAAATATACACACAAACCTTATAGTGATTGAGTTGAACTTCGCTGAACGGTGCCGACCATCCTGCGAAGCCTGCTACCCCGACATTAGCGAGAGGATAGTGATTAAATGCAGTTAATACTCTTCTCGTCAGCATCAGGCTTTTACTGTAGTAGCCAACGGGACTCACCAGCGCTGACCGGACTATGTGCCGAGATAACTTAGGTATAGGAATTTCTTTATCACATTTATGCTTATTGCTGTCTAAATTATCTAAATCAGTCGTTCTATACATTCCTAAAGTATTATCATCTTTTAACTCTATTTTATCTACATCTAAATCTATCCCTCTCTTAATTCTCACATCATCACGTTTGACATACATTTTACTAATATTAGAATTTGCTTCAGTAAATTTATATTTATGTACACCTTGCATAAAATCGAAAAAGAAAACATTCTGTACCAAAATAGCTGAATATTCTTTAGGATTCCAGCCGTACGGTCTTAAACGTACTAATAATTCTGGTAGATTAAAAGCTATTTTTGGCAGTAATATTTCATCTACATCTAAAGGTAGGATATACTCTGAATCTGCTAAATTTCTGTACAAACAATCATTATAAGTTATAAGGTGATCTCTTCTGCGTTGCCACAGCGTTCTATTTATTGTATGTTTTATAGGAGCATGAAATAATCTAACATAACCTTTATCTTCATAATGCAATAGAACTTCTTTAGTATATTTATTTACTTCATCAATATACGCATCTATACGATCAACTCCCAATATTTTATTAGCTTCTATCCATTCAACTAAGTTCCGTGCTATATTATTACTGAATTTCATATCTTTAACGCATATTGTGAAAGTACGTTTGTAATTGATGAGTCCATCTGTAGGATTTAACACAAACGCGTTAGTAGGATCATCACACGGCTCAGTAACAATGGATACAACGGAGAGACTATTCAAATCATCAGTTAAAGGGCACGACAGTAATAGCGGGGTTTCAACTTCACTGGAAGTGGCATCCCATTCATGCCACCACATTTCTAAAGCCTTTGCAGCGACGACTTCAATTGACTCTTCTTTAGCATTAAGTGGACGGGTTTGACAAAACAATGGTTCTTCTGAAGAGATGTTTCGACCTGGGACAGAAAATTAAGTATAATTAATAATAGAAGCTAACTAGAAATTTCACTATTTCACTATGATTAGGTTAAAATGCTCTTTCACAATTTAACAACTGAACTTAAATTTGATATGGTAAGCGTTGTTTAAAATGTTTGCGACACTTTCACGGATACTTAAGTTAATTGATTTTTTATAGCAATTTGAAATCAATCTATACAAACAATATAAAGAAAGATTTGTATTTGTGTATGTATTGAAATAACTCTAAAACTACTGGGTCAATTTGAAAAATTATCATCCAAAAGCTACGTTATCAGTGAGTAACATAGATAATCCTTTTAAAATGTCCAGAAATATCAATTCAATTATTAAATACGTTTCGTTTAGTATTTCCTATGAATGCGAACCGAAGCATAGCCGACATACGACCAGTAACAAGATAAAACGGAAACGCTCGACTCGACGGCACGTGCGATCACTTAAACATGACATTATCAACAATTACATCACCACAAAAAGACATACAATATAATTTAAAATATACTTGCATTTCATACCATAAAAACTGTCTGTTTAACATCTTTTATGGTTATACTGATAAGAGTTAAAAATATCAAAGTTCTTCGTATTTTTTTATGGTTATGAAGATTTCCTTAAAGTTAATACAAAGTTACGAGTACCTAAAACATAAACATTTTGTAAGCTAAATATGTTTAGAGTAGCCACCTGCGTTCTTTATGATATATTTTGTTTGTATATCATATTACTATTTGGATATTTAGTTTATTTTTTGTAGTTAAATAAATTTATTTTAATAAAAAAAAGCTTAAATGTTATTTTCTTAATATAGCCTTTATTACGTGTTTGAACTCAGTAGGAAGAAGTCGTTGCACAATTTACAAAATGAAGATAACTTTACTGAGAAGTGCTCGTAAGTGTAGACAATTTAGTAGTAACAATTCTTTCGCAATGATACACGTTGCGCATTTTACAAGTTCTGAGCATTCTTATGTATGTTGTGTGTAGGGCTGTCGATGTACATTTTTTTTAAACACTACAAGTCAATGCTACCTATGTCTAAAGTGGGCGTTTCTATTCTTAAAACACTTGTATAGTAATAAAAAATAATTAGGGACCCCACTGACTTTGAACCTGTGGCATAAAAGAATAGCAATTGAATCACTTCTCTCATCATATTTCGTTCTGTCGTTTAGTATATAGGTGTTCACAATGAAATTAATATATGTACTTAAAACGCCCAGACAGAAAAAACGCATGCAAAACATTACCCTGCTAATTTAGTCAAAAGTTATGTAATCCCTGAGTGTAGTGTAAAAGAAAAATCGAGTACTTATTTAATTAAAATTGCCGACAACCCTGGTATTTGGTAGTTACCATGAAAAATGGCGAGAATGCGCACGTAGCGCTGCGTGGTCCTGACGTCGTAGTAGGCGGCGTACACTGACAGTGAGGTACCCTGCACTCGCTGCCAGCTGTCCCCTGACGCGTGCGGGGACCAGCTACGGTTCTGGAATTGGAACAAAATATTAATCTAAATTAATAAATTAAACCTAAATTAATAGAATATGAAGTTAATCTGAAGTTTTAGCGATCCTTTAATTCAGTTTTATAAGTTCCTTTTTCCAATCTATGTCTAATTAACACATTTTTGTAAAACGCTTATGAAAAGTCAGCTTGAAAATTTGACATGTGGCACATTTGTATACAATTTCATAACCAATGAATCGTTTAGTATTGTAACAAAAATATTGTTACATACATAAAAATCTAATGACTATAAAATGACTACAAAAGTAATTTAATTTATTTAGGCAACATAAGTTTCCAAGTCTTCTTGTACGCAATTCTATTAAGTTATAATAAGAAATCAGATTACAGAGAAGTAAAAAATAAAATTGCATGATATAGGAGTGTGACATTACAAGGACACTATCATTACGATAATCGAAACATTTGCGGTTGCGGGTAGTTTTTCACAAGCACTGTATTGTACGTGACTTGAGACAGAACGCTCGAACTGCGGGGGTTCAGTAATTTGATAATGAAAACAAACTTATAGTTTTTGTACACGTTTCTTCAAAAAAAAATTGTTTGGTTGGTTTCACCGTCAACTTTCTGTTTGCTTATTTCATTGATTTAACTATTTCTAGTGGGTTCAGGAAAATGTCTCATTAAGTGTTTGAACATTTCTATAATGGAAACTTATAGTTATAGTGTATTAGTTGACAAAATAATGGACCAATGCAATTAGTTCCTGAAATATATTTAACGTTTCCCTTCTGTGACGTATCAATATTTGTAAAGTACTGTTGTACACGTGTTTACATAAGAATTTAAAATGAAAATTACGGATACCAGCAACATCCCTTATAAATGATGTATGAACACCTTATATTTATGTATTTCATGTTAAAAATAAATTCGTTCAGAAAACGTATCTCGCAGTTCCAAGATAAACCCATTATTATTACGATACACGATGATTACGTAGTTAAAAAATAAAATGTAATTGCTCGAATTGTAAATAAAATAACCGTGGTAACATTTCTGAACGGATGTGAGCTAAGATTAACAATTTTATGACATAAAACAACATCTGATACTTAATATAGACGTATGCTTTGGTCTGAGGTTTTAATTAACAAAATAGATCTGAAAATTACATACTTGTATAAAGGTACT
>DVQG01000610.1:0-13652 GCA_018231605.1 Papilio ambrax
GAAGTTATAGAGGTTTTTAAGTTACCGAGGTTTGAGTTATCAAGGTTCTACTGTACTCAATATTATATGGTTATCCTTTTCTTACAAGATTTTCAATGCCCTATTTTTGGCATGATTATCATTATTAAATTTTCTTTGTTACAAATAAATTACAAAATTTAATTTAATTTTTAAAACACTACCTTTAACCAGTGTAGTTTCAGTAGCAGTCTTATGCTGCATTTGCATCAGCTCAATCATGTGGAGGTCTACTGGCTTGTCTGCTGTTCTGATAGCCAACACTGCATCCACACAAGCATCTGTCAGTACATCTGCTAAACTTGCATGCACCTTGAAACATTTCAATATTTATTTATAGATATTTTTTTTCATGAAATTTTGACATTCTTAATGATCTTTTACCTGCGGATAGTATATTAATTGATCCTATTTAATGGATCTAAAATTCCAACCAGGATTAAAAATAAAACTTAGTAAGTAGCCTGTGTTCTTACAGACTATGTTTTACATCTGTGAAAGTTTTTATTGAAATCTACTAAGCTATTTTGGAGATATTTAGTAACAAACAAATGCCAAAATTTGGATGGATATGTGGACCATCCAAATAATGGCATTTGTAGTATTATGAAACAAAACAGGATAAAATCTCACCTTGGTTTTGAGTGATGTGCGTGCAACATCCAACAAACTCTCTCTGGTAATTTCAATTGGTATTTTCATTGATTCCAAAACTTCTAATGCTTTATTACGAGCTAAATCATAGCCTTCTGTGATTATTCTAGGATGCAAACCTGGAAAGATTTATAAATATTATATAACACATGTATTAAAACAGCAATGAAAATTAACTAAACTAGCTTAATTCCAATCCAATATACAAGCATTTTTAACTACTAGTTTACAAAAAAATATATCTAATAAAACACATTTTTCATGTAATTCTATGACTTTGCATCTTATTAACTATTATATCTGATATATTAATTAAATTTTTATAGCTGTGTATGAGTTAATTGTATTGTTTCTCAATTCATTGACACAAACTCATACAAAATGAAATAAACAGGGTTCATTCGCACACAAAATTTACCTTCACTAATGTAAATTTCAGCTTGTTTCAATAACTCTCCAATCAGTAATACTGTAGATGTTGTACCATCTCCAGTAGCATCATCCTGGGCTGTTGATGCACGCGCAATAAGAGATGCTGTTGGATGCTGGATTTGCATTTCGTGCAACAATACATTACCATCCTTAGTTATCTTTATATCACCCGCACCGGACACTAACCTGAAAGGAATTTTAATAAATTAAAGCCTAAATATTAAATAGTTACTGAGGATTCCAGACATGCGTATGTCTGATTATTTTTTTTACTTTATCTGTCAACTACAATTTCTGCATAAAGAAATACATTTTATTATTTATTGTTATTTATTAAATTACATTAATAGAACAACAATGTACAAAAATGGTAGCCACTCAGCTCCAAGTGCTGATAAAGTTTATTTAGTAAATATATTTCATGTCTTAAAGCACATTGTTTTATGAATAAGATCATTTTTTTACTGTTTAAAATTTTTGTTTTGGCAGTAAAAATCTAGTATTTTAAATATATATAAGGTTGCAGTGACAACCGGTAGTGCGTGATGGGAACACATGAATGTTTGGATTCATTTTTATTGTACAATAGCAAAAAAATTAACTTAGTTTTAATATTAAATAATAATCTAGATCTGAAAAATACAGAATAACACATTTAGTTTGTTGATCAAATAACAAAAGACAGAATTACTCACATTTTCATGGTGCCTTTAGGGCCGAGGTTAGTTTTCATTACATCTTGAATGCCTTTTGCTGCCGATATGTTTAAAGCTAAAGCATGAGCTGCTCTCGCAAATTCGGCTTTAGGGTTTAATAAGCTAATTGCAGCCATTGTGATTTATTATATTCACAAAATTTTAAAATAAAGTCCTCAAACTCGCAGGTCACACTTTTATGAAAATCAAAGACAATGAACAAAAAAGTTTGAGAGGAGCAAGTTTACGGCACGGTGTTGGCACAGGCAATTAAACTATATAAAGTGTGGTATGGTGTTTCTTTGGTGTTTTGAAGGAAGTAAACGATTTAAATAAGATTTTAATAAGATAGACAACAATGGATTTAATAGTTTACAATGTTACTGTAAAAATACTATTTTTATTACCGCTTAAAATTTTTCAATGAAGTTTGTTCAAAAACTTTAACTTTTTCGACGGAAATTGAGAGAACCCACATTTCATACTTTACTTTGGTTTAATATAAAACATATACAATATTGACTCCATAAGAGATGGGAAATATAATAAGAGTTAGCTATTTAATATCCTCTGGATCTTGGTTTGCATTCTGAATTATTTGATTGAGTAGTTCAAAACGGAACTGGTTCAATGACAGTGACATCAACACGCTTAAACTGACAGCTGGACAGCTGTAATCTGAAATCGTATTATAGGTTTTTATTTCAAGTATCCATTTACAGACCAAGGTAAAAATAAATGTTCTATTTTCAACCATATGTGAGAGACAGATAGAATGTACTGCAGTGTGCCAGAAACTTCTTCGTGTATATAAAAGCCGAACCGGTGTTAACTTAATAAACACATTTTCGATAAAAGATGGGGATAAATAATGAAGAAGCCGAAACTTACAAGAATAAAGGTAATGAAGCGTTCAAATCTGAAAAATACGAAGACGCGGTGTCCCTTTACACTAAAGCGATTAATTTATCTGAAAACGATAGCCGAGATAGAGCAACTTATTTGAAAAATCGTGCAGCTGCCTATCTCAAGTTAAAAGAATACAAAAAGGTTATAAAGGACTGTGATGAATCATTACTAATTGTACCTGAAGATCCTAAAGCTCTGTTCCGGCGTGCACAAGCATTGGAAAGTGAGGAAAGGTTTGAAGAAGCTTATAGAGATGCAAAAAACATATTTACTGTGGATCCAGCAAATAAAGCTATACAGCCAGTATTATCTCGCCTGCATGCTATTGTTCAAGAAAGAGTGAGAAAAAATGCGCAGACAAGTAGTAAAGTTGATCAAATGTTTAAGTTAGCATTTGAAATAAGTGAGGAAAAAGATAAACGTCAGAAGGCAATGACTAACTTAGTTGTGCTGGCTAAAGAAACAGCGGCCGCTGATTTTATGATTAAAAATGGTGTTGTTCAAAAGATACAACAGTTACTAAAAGTAGAGAAGAATCAAGAAATATACATAAATGCAATAAGAGTTATTGGTCAGTTATGTAAAAGAAATGTGGAGAGCACGGTAACTGTTATTAAAGTAGTTGGCATACCTTGGTTTTTAGAGATAATTGACAGTGATATTGAGGAGAGGGTCAATGCTGCTCAGTACTGTCTCCAAGGTATACTCAACACATTCTCTGGTATGGATACAAAGAAAGAAACAAAACCTGACGCTCAGTTATGTGAAAAATACAAATCCGAAATTGACACATTGCTTACATGTTTGACTTATTCAATAACTAACCGTGTCATTACTGGTATGGCTCGGGATGCTATCATGGAACTAATAATGAGAAACTGTCACTATAGTGCAATAAACTGGGCGGAAAGGTTTGTGGAGATCAGAGGTCTCCAACGTCTACTGGAAGTGTGCAGTGAACTTGAAGAGTATAGATATGAATCGGCAATGAACATCACCCCTTCATCAGCTACTATTGCAGCAGCTTGTCTCGCCAGGATTTATGAAAACATGTATTATGATGAAGCAAGAGAAAGATTTAATAACCAAGTTGATGAGTTTGTTAAAGATAAGCTCCTGACTCCAGATCTTGAATCAAAAGTGAGAGTGACAGTTGCTATAACCTCACTTCTCCGAGGACCACTGGATGTTGGTAATTATGTTATTTCTAAAGAAGGAATAATGGAGATGATCCTTGTTATGGCTCAAACTGAAGATATCCTTCAACAAAAAGTAGCCTGTGAATGTTTGATTGCTGCAGCATCTAAAAAAGATAAAGCCAGAGCTATTATCAACAAAGGTGTTGAAATTCTCAAAAAGCTATATACCAGTAAAAATGATGCAGTAAGAGTGAGAGCTTTGGTTGGTCTTTGCAAGATAGGCAGTTTTGGAGGTGATGATGCCTCAATCAGGCCATTTGCAGATGGCTCTACTAAAAAGCTTGCAGAAGCTTGCAGGAAATTTTTGGTCAATCCAGCTAAAGAAAAGGACATGAGAAAATGGGCAGCAGAAGGTCTTTCATATCTCACTTTGGATGCTGATGTCAAAGAAAAATTAGTGGAAGATAGAGCTGCCATACAAGCCCTTATTGAACTAGCTAAGACTGGTGACCAGTCTTGTCTTTATGGTGTGGTAACAACATTGGTCAATGTGTGTAATGCCTACGAAAAGCAAGAGGTGATGCCAGAAATGTTGGAACTTGCTAAATTTGCAAAGCATCATATACCTGAGCAGCATGAACTAGATGACCCTGATTTTGTTAACAAAAGGTTAACTGTGCTTTGTAAGGCTGGTGTTACCACAGCTTTAGTAGCTCTGTGTAAAACTGAAAGTCACAATTCTAAGGAACTGATTGCAAGAGTATTTAATGCTATATGTAGTCTCCAAGAATTACGAGGTCTTGTTGTTCAACAAGGTGGAGCAAAAATTTTAATACCTATGGCTTTAGAGGGTACCCAAAATGGTAAAAAGCAAGCTGCTCAAGCTTTAGCAAGGATTGGAATTACAATTAACCCTGATGTAGCATTTCCTGGTCAGAGAAATTTAGAAGTGGTAAGACCTTTAATTGCACTTTTACATCCAGATTGTACTGCATTGGAGAACTTTGAAGCACTTATGGCTTTATGCAATTTAGCTGGTATGAATGAGACTACGAGGAATAGAATCTTAAAGGAAGGTGGACTATCTAAGATAGAACAATACATGTTTGAAGAGCATATAATGTTGCAAAGAGCAGCAACACAATGCATTTGCAACTTACTACAATCGGAAGAAGTAATAAAAACATATGAAGGCAAGAATGATAAATGTAAATTTTTATATCTATTGTGTCAAGAGGAAGATATGGACACAGTTATGGCGGCGGCTGGCGCGTTGTGCATTTTGACGTCAGTTAGTAAAGACTGCTGTAGGAAGTTACTGGATTGTCAAGCCTGGCTGGAGAGCCTTAGAGTATTACTGGCCAATCCTAATAAAGAAATCCAGTATAGAGGCACATATATGTTATACAACATTATCTCCGGCGATAAAGATATTGCTGTCAAAATATTCGAAACTGATGTCATGGAAATATTAATGGCTTTAACAAAGTTAGAAGACCCTGATGTGAAGAAGACTGTAGAATTGGCACAGAAATGTCTTAATACCGCCGAGAGTATGGGACTGATCAGGAAACCAGATGAAAATATAGTACTTGAATCGTTAAAAGAAAATGAACAGGACGAAGAAGAAAACGAAGATTAATCTTAAGTTTACGTAAAAACTTATTATTTTGATTTTCATGTACGATTTAACATTTATTTATTGTTTAAATAAGGCTAAAATAATTCAATAACGTCATGACAATAAAGTATTCTTTTACCATTTGAATGAATTTTACTTTTAAATACATAATTATTAATTATTAGCTTTAGAACTCGATACGGTTGGGCCATCTACATATATTAGAAACATTTGTGATTTCGCGTTCGCCGTTGAGGTCTGAATGTATGCCAAGCTTCAATGTTTCGCATCAGTCTTTAAACGAAAGTTTATGATACTTTCGTTGTTACTTAGCTAGATAGACCCTTGCTTCATTAAGTAGTGCAAGTTATTATAATAAAAAATAACTTTTAGAAGTATTCCTTTTCGTAGATAGAACTAGGAACCGCCTTTTTTGTTGAAACCGGAACCGGAACTTGCGCCTAGCTTTCTCAATGTTACCATATTCGTAGTTTTGTCATACGAAATGCCCAAAAAATCCCATTCTTAGTACTGCTTTATTGATATTGGGGGCAAAACTTGCCTTGTCATTGTCACGTTTAATTAAGGAACACTGAAAACCAAATGCTGTATTGAAATCTTGGCACTAAACAAATTATTTATTATAAATCGTAGTTTAGTCAATGTTTATCAAAAATATACAAAACAATACTTAGCAAACGCGCAATGTGTTATTTTGAAAGAGTTCTTGAATGTTATTCAATTATTTTGTTTCATTTCTGTTTCGTTAATTTGAATGTTTGGCATCAGTTACGCGGTTAGTTAAGATTAAGAGTACCTATAAAGAATTGTTCATTATTATTATTTAGTATGTTTGCGACTCAAAGTATGATTGGCAATATTAATTATATAACAATATAGATAAAATATTTACTTCGTCTAATTTATATGTTAGAAATAACGAAAAATTCAAGTAATGTTTTTGAATTTCAGTGTTATTAACGTATAAAAGCATACGATGTCATAATAGGTATTTGTTTTTTTTTTTACTCTTAAAATGCGCTTCTACGCCTTTCCTTTATCGACATCGCGTCCCCCCCTCCATGCTCTCACTTCTCATCATTCCCCGCGTTTTTTTTTTTAAGAAAGGCTCTTTAAAGTGTCCATTTTGAATCAGAGTGCTTCGAATAAAAATTGTACACATTAATTAAAATAACCAATTAAGAAGATTTAAGTATTTGAAAAGAGACTTTTTATGATTTAGTTTGTTTTAATTAATAAATCATAGATTAGCCATATTTCTAACTTCACAAGATATTGTGGCGGCGTCTCGGCGTTTGACTGAACATGACATATAAAGAACCTTTTAAAATGACAGCTTGATTTGGTTTGGTTTCCGCTACTGTGCTATTGTGCTATTTTTTTGATTTTTGATACAAAAATCACAAGATAATGTCGATATCTACAGCTACAGGTATTTAATCAATGAGATAATATTTGCATTTAAATAGTTGTTTCAAAATAAGCTAATAATTTTTGTCAAACATGATAGAATTATGTTTTCGGACCAATGCCATGGAATCCCATATGGCGGTTCATACTTCACATGATTTAATGTCAGTATTTAGAGAAATAAAATTTTGTTTTTTAAGTTTTAATTTCACTTCAATTAGTGGTCAACACTTCACTAACGTAAGTTTTAGGTTAAGGCCTACTTGTTCAACTCCTTTTTTAGGGCAGGAGTTGACATCTTTAAGTTCTTCTAACGATGTTGGTGGTACCGGCAATGACACCTTTATAGTTTGGAAGAGGCGTATTAGCGTATACATTGAATCTGCCAAATATAATTGAGTAAAATAATTGCGAATGAAAGTTCATCGTTATCGTCTTACGTGTATAAGCTTGAAAATGAACTTGATTGTTTTTGGTTTCGCAGATGATCGCACAGAAGGAGATGATGATACGTCACAAGGAAGTCAACCAAAAGATGATAGTAGTGAATCAGAAAATGAGATTGAACCTCAGAGCCACAATGGAGGATCCCCAAGTCCTGAGGTTCATGAGATAACTAGTGATGAAGATGATTGTGCAGTGACTAATGATGATGACTCATCAAGTTCTAGTACAGACTCTAATGATAGTTCAGATGAATCCCAGCAAAGCACTAAAGATGGGGAGGAAGAGAAGAAGAAAGATGATGAAGCTGTAGAGAATGGGGCCGAGGAGTCAGACATTGAAGAAGTGTCTGCAGAGGATCCCCTCAATCAAGCACAGAAGATCAAGCCAATAGTTATAAGTGATACTAAAAGTTTAGTAGACCTCACATCAAAACAGAGTAAATCAAATGAAGGTGAAAATAAGGAACCCACTGTAGTTATCATAGACACAAACTCTATAATCTCTAGTAAGAGTTCAACAGCAGTACAAAACAAATCATCAACTAGTATTTTTGATGCACATAATTTATGTCAAAGTATAGCAGCTCGGGGCACCACAATCACACCGGTAAGTGCCAAGAGTGGTTCCTCATCAAAAAATAATACAACCGCTGTGCCCCAGGCCAATATATTGCCCTCGTTGACCGATGACATGTTTGTAGTTGAAGCACCTTCATTTATAGTCCCTTATGTGTATGAGAAACCCTCAATTAAACCATTCAGAGAGTTTGTTGACAAATTAGGCAAACAATTGGATGAAATAAAGCTTAAAGAAGATCAGGAGAAAATGTTAAATACAGATAAAAAAGATAAAGGTAAACATGACAAGTCAGAAAGTGATGATGAAGGTGATTGTGAAAAGGAGAGTAAGAAGGAGGTGGAGGAACCACCAAAAGAAAAGAAACCAGATAAGAAGAAACGAAGAAGACCAAATACAGATGATGATGATTCCTGGGATGGTGAATCTTCCAGTGAATCTGATGAGGATGCTCTATCTGATGATGATACTGTGGTTATCAAAGAAAAAGATGATGCAGAATTAAAGGATCCTATTAGTATTATATCAAAAGGGCTCATGGGTAAAGGTGACAGTTACTTTGATTGCTCTCTTGGACAGTTTTTTATTAATATTGGCCTTAATCTTGTTCAAGAATATGTTCAAAGTGATTTACTCAAGCACCAAAATAGGAAATTGTATAAGGAAAAGAAATCCGGACGAAGTACTAAAGCCACCGAGTCTGCAATCGTATCCCTCACTCAGAACTTAGAGTTTAGTAAGAAGACAAATGCTCCTTATGCGCTACAACAGAAGAAATGTGAATTTTGTAGTTTTAAGACGGAATCAATGCTCATAATGGCACATCATTTAGAAGCACCACATATGAGGAATAATATTTATAAATGTAATTCATGCCCATTTGAGATTCGCAGTCCACATGATATATTGTTTCACATGGAAGCAGAGCATAACATCAGGGGTAGGCTCGAAAGAGCACCGGCTTACCAACAATGTCCCAATTGTCATTTTGAAGATAACAGTAAGACTAAGTTAGCCAGACATCATATTTCATGTGCTAAGAAATTCAAGCCAGAATTTAACTTATCACCTCCACTAGAGTGGGAACCTCCAGCAAAAATACCAAAGTTAAACAGACCTCGGAATAATATAATGGCGCCTTATCAACAGAACTTCAGTAGGTCTCAAGTGGGTGGTAATTTGGGTAGACCGCAGAACCCGGTTAATGTTAGCCTAACTGGTACGATGCCAGTATTAGGTCGACCACGAGGCCGTCCACCTATGAGCAACCCCGTTCGACCACCGGTTTCTGGCGTACCCATATTACGCAGTGGGGTTATGATCATGCATAACAATCCTACGGGAACATCTATTACTAATTATCCTATGATGCAAAATAATCAAGTTGGTAATAATACATCGGCAACACCTAAAATATCAATCACTCCACTCCCTAGGGCGCCGCAGCCATCCTCATCTCAGATTCCACAAAACTCAAAAGCTTCATTTGTTATTTGTGAAATATGTGATGGTTATATCAAAGACTTGGAACAATTGAGAAATCATATGCAATGGATACATAAAGTGAAAATTCATCCTAAAATGATATACAATAGACCACCACTGAATTGTCAGAAATGTCAATACAGGTTCTTCACAGATCAGGGCCTCGAGAGGCATTTGTTGGGTGCTCATGGATTGGTAACCAGTTCCATGCAGGAAGCGGCTAACAAAGGCAAAGATGCTGGTAGATGTCCTGTGTGTGGAAGAGTATACCAATGGAAACTACTGAACCATGTGTCCAGAGATCACAATAAGACATTAAAACCTGCACACCTCTCGTACAAATGTACAGTATGCACTGCAACATTTGGTATGTACAAGCAATTTGAGAATCATGTATATTCAGCCCATAGTGTGGTTGCTAAACGAGTTATGGACAAAAATAAGACCTCGTCGACACCCGCCAAGCCTGCTGATACAGATGCCACATTAAAGCCTCTAAAGATTAGTGATGAAATAACAATTATTCCACAGCCTAAATCAAATGTAACCATCACTGCGAAAGGCAAATAACATTACATAGTATTTAAAAAAAAATCGCACTGACGCCAGACACCAATCTAGCCTTAAAGTGATGCACTCTTCATGTAAGAAAACAGTATTGTGTAAATAGAGTTAAGACCATTATCATTATTATTTAAAATATAACATGGGGAAGCAAAGATTTAGTGACAATTAAGTGTCGATGATAAAATAAGTTATTCTAATAATAAGATAATACAAATTACAAACATGTAGGGTAAGATGTAAATTCCGTGTATATTGCCTATCTAGGTGTCCATTTAATTATGTAATCTGTGGTAACTACTGCTTCACACTTTTTGTATGAACTTAAATCCTATTAATTTTATTGTGATGTCACAAAATGTGATTCTAATTCATTAAAAGATCTGCATTGTCACATTGAATTATTTAGTGGAACTATTTGTGTATTAGATGTAGTTTTTAAAATTTCAAAATTAAAAAAATATATAAATAGTGATTTGTTTTCAATCAAGACTCTGGATTAAGGAGTAATATTTACCTAACAATTAAGGTATCTTTTTATTATTTAATTTTTTTTTTAATTTATTGCATTCACTTTTGATTACATTTGTCTGCTGTGTAAAGAAATCAATTTAGGTATAATGATTGTATAATACTTTAGATATAATTTAAGGTTGTTAATAAGTTTATTCAATAAGAATGCTAATGAAAATGATTCCAACTACCTACTGCCCTGGTCGGGGAACTCAAGCTTACCTGGATACAAATCGCACAACACATTGGTCTAATTTAATTCTGATCTCAGGTCTGACTGGAGTGTTGATTTGGTAAATTTTACTAAATTGTTACTGTACTTATAGATTTAAAAATTGTATTTTTTTTATTTAATAAAAAGACCATAATAAGTAAATTCCCTTATTTATTTATCACCATTGTTATAAATTAAGTATGTACAAATTACATAACTGTGAATACATCAGGCAAATGTATACAAAATTTGTTTGCAATACATGTTAAAATCCTTTCATTTTTATTTTAATTTTTAACATTATTTTAATAAGTAAATAAGTGTTTATGAAGAATGTCTAAAAGTTAAAAAAAGAAAAAAACAATCCTGATTAAGTAAATATAAATGTGTAAGAAATCATCTCATTTTGAAATAAACAAGCCCAGTTGTGGTTATCAATGTGTTACTATTTTTTATTTCTAAAGCATAAAGTATTGTAAAGCCACATTTAAAAAAAATTGTGGCTTTACAATGTTAACTGAAGGGAAGCAATATCGACGAAAACCCCATGTGCGTTAACGAGTTTCCTGATTTAAAACTAAAAATTACAAATATTACTTTGACACAAAAATGTTAACAATTTAAGAAATAATAAAAATCAATACAATATTAATTAAAAAATTATGGTGAAGGTAATTTTTTTTATAAACGAAATGTATGTTGTCCTCTTTCAACATGACGTAATCACATGAAATGCTAATCATACGTGTGTGTGTGACGCAAAAAATGCAGGCCTACTATAAATTACATGACGTACTAGGTATAAAATAGGCTAGTTGCTTGACTGAGGGTCCCATCCTTCTTATTCACTTGTATGCCTAAGCTATGTATTTCTACTCAATGTAGTCGATCGATAGAAATACATAGTTGTATGGATATTTATATAACGTGTTTAAACGTGGCTATATGCCAGCCTTTGAGTTCACAGCAAAGGTCAATTATGAATAGTTATATAATCTATAAAATATCAATGTATAATATTGAAATGTTTCGGACTTTGTCTCATTAAAGGTGAAGTTTTCATAACTATTCACTTACTTTCTTAGTGTATTTTATTAAACCTTAAATCTGCGAATGAAATAACATAGATATTACACTCCACTAAACACAGTTTACGGTCGTATTTTTCGTTAATTTAAATTTTACCACCAAGAATATTTCATTTTCGAATTCAAAACTGATTTTCGATTTAAAGGTTGAGAAATCTTACGTACTGGTTCAGATTTTAATCAATGTACAAGGCCAAATTGGTGATGGCTAATGTCCTTGTAACTTACTATACTTGATACGCTTCATTTTGTTGCTGCTAATACTTTCATTTTCAAGTATGCTTTGAGAGAACACTTGATTTTTAACAACAAATGGTTTTGTAATTAAAATTATAAATGCTAAGGACAGCCTGAAGGAAAAGAGGTGTGTTGTTAAAAAAGTACAACACTGGATTCTGGATATGAAGAAGACTTCCAGTAATCTCATGTATCAGCCAAAACTTTGGAATTACCCTTTATAGCTCGTACAACTGTCGTAATTATGGTTCTAAAATAATTTAATGTTCGAGGCGTTAGTAACGTTGTCATCTTTAGGAATATTATCAGTCTCTCTCAAGACAGTCAACCAGTAACCACCTCTATTCTTAAAGTCTACATTTATTAATGAAAGAAAAATCCATTTTTTTCGTATTAGGAGATTAATTACTTTTGATTTCTTAAGATCTCTGTTTATCGAACGAATTAATTTTAGTTAGCGCCCATTTAAACTTACTGGAAATCACTACATAACTTTGATAACACTGAAACAAGAATAAAAGATTTTTTAACAATACATTATTAATGAAGATATAAGGTAAAAAAGCTATTAGGAAACTAAAAACTATAAAGTCCTCCACGAAACTCATTTTTAGAACTTAAATATGGAACTTGTCTTTTATTCTATAGTCTGTGGCATCCATCCGAGCGGGAAACCGTTATGTCAATGCTGCTGTGTAAAAAAGGTTTCTTTTTGATTTCTTTTTCGTTGAAGTTTCGTGCGACGAGCATCCTAATTTTCAGATTTCGCTTATTAATTCGAATGTGTAAGTTTTCTTTAAATAATTCTAAAGTTAAGAGTAATGCTAATTACTATTAATTGAAATTAAAACGAACAATAATATTAAAAGTTACATGATAAACCTCATGATTCTAACACGTGGCCCTTATCGATGCAGCTTTTCGAATTGTTTGTTAGGAACTGAGAAAGCTTTTTTAAAGATTACATTCAATAACTTCGTTTAACTTTGGAGATAAGATAAGTTTTTCTAGCGTTTACTCAATCGATAAGTGCCGATAAAGTGTTATCTTTCTATAGGTTATATTGGTATTAAATGATGAGAATATACACGAGCCGAAATGTGTAATTATGATAAACACGTGATTTTTAATGATAGGCCTGATAATGATTATAGAAATAAAATAAAAAAAAATTCTTTGTATGGAAATAATGGTTCGATTATTTTTCTTTTTACAGGTTGTATATCAGGATGATGTGAGTTACAATGGTAAGGAATAAATAGCCTTTAATAAATAAATTAAACGGAACATAATTTTAAGGATATTTCACTCGCATTTAGTGTTCAAAACCAAAGATTGCAATAATAGAACTGGCAGCCTAACAAGTAAATGCGGTATAAAGTTAAACTTAGGAATAAACTGCAAAGTTTGTACTAATATTTGCTTATACTTAGTTTATTTATACTGCTTTTATTTGTAAGGCTGTTCAGTGGTTTAGGCTACAAACTCTAACAAACATCCATCCATCTAAACTCACATTTATAATTATAATTTTATTAAAAAAAAAAGAATAATAATGTTAAAAAAAATTATAATTTATGTTTAGACACTTATGAATATGTATTGCTCTTCACAAATGGGGAAAGGGAT
>DVQG01000611.1:0-13649 GCA_018231605.1 Papilio ambrax
TGTATTAAAAATATATTTCTTTAAATATTAAGCCTAAATCTTGATGATTAATGAATCTGTTATGCTTATTACTGTGATTATTATATTAAATATTTGTACAGTTAGGATATATGGCAGTGTTCCACTTTAGAAGCTAGTCACTTGAATATTTTGTAGGTACTGAAATGATGCAGAACAAAAACAAGATGCTGCTATTAAATGTCTGTACAAAAAAGGATGGTCAGTGGTATACAATTGATTTTTATTATTATCCTTCATATACACAAATCACTGCTAATTGTTTTTTTTGCAAGAGGTGGAGTTTTTTGTTTTTTTTTCTCAAAGTGGAACACCGCAAATTTTCGCGACTGTATCTTTAAATGCAAGATTTTTGGGTAATACTGTCTTGTTCAAAAATCGATTCCATTGGCAATGTATACAAACATGCAACTATGAATGTTGTTATATTAAATACTGTAATTACATGCACAATTTGTAATATATTACCTTGACTATTAAATTGTACTTTATTTTCCTTTTTAAATATTAATATGCAAGTTAAACATAATGAAATGATCAGCATCGGCAATCCATAGTGATTCACGTTATCATATATTTAATAGTAGTCTTAATTCTTGACTAGTGACAGCATATCCTGAGCTGGTTGGTCGAGAACTTGACAAAATATATTTACATATTTTGTCAAGCTCCTGACTTGACCACAACTATGTGACCCCCTCCCCTGGTGCTAAAGCTGGATCCGCCCTTGTTGACTAGTTCAGGAGTCAATAGGATTGATACAAATGAATTTAATACACATTTATTTCTAGAAAAATCTATACTAAAACGCAATTACTTAACACTTTAAAAGCATTTCCAGCAGATCAATTATTCAGTTGGTGGTACAATATGATCTGGGAGTTTTAGACATTCAATCTTTGTGACTTTAAGAGCACAGCCTTCTGGTAGGTTTCTCTCTATGTATTCTAAGTAAGTGTCGCATGTGGAACCAGTAAGCCGTTGTAAATGGATAAATCTGAAGTAAGTTCTGATCTCGTACTGTACTTTGTGCTTTTTATAAATGTGTACACATCTTAATAGGGTATGTCTTTCTTTTTCAGCTTTTCTCAGCGCCCAACTGAAAATAAGGGTTTTTTTAGGTTTTTACTAAAAAGTGGCCAGTGTTAAATTTGCTTGGTTGACTATTTGATTTGAATATTTCATTTAAGGAATTGATTTTGGGTTTATCTGTTGAAAACTTATCTTTAGTCTTGATTCTTTGTATTACTATGAAATTTTAGAAGTTTAGCATCAAGTTTATGTTCATACATATAACAAAAGTTTTATTATGAACCAAACAATTATAATTACATTAAACCAAAGCTGAAATATGTATTAAGTGAAATACTTACTTCTTAGTCACTTCAATGCCTAAATGAGATGCAGCCGCGATACAAAACCATGAATAACTCAGCAATACAGCTGGGTCAATACCTTTCATTTCCAGCTCCACCCTTTTATATAATTTGTCTAGTTCCACTGGAGGAGCATTTACTGCGATGTTTGTTATAGGTGTTATTGTAGTGGAAAGCGGACGAATTGCATTCTGAATGTTGTGATTGATGAGAAAACTGCTTCGTATGGCTGGTGCGGTTCTCCAAAGATTCTGTGAAAGCAAAACAAATGTTTCTTGAAACATAGTTGGTGTCCAAAAATTTTAAGGTTATAAATAATGTGACAAACCTTAACAATATTCATTTTGATGGTAATTTACACCGTATTTGTTTAGTTTTATTGAAAATAGAAATACCCTACAAAGAATTCGTAACCGTGAAATTAACTAGGGTTACGATCTAGTATTTTGTAACCAAAATATGTCACTGTCAAGTTGTCGATTGTCAAGGGAATGTTTATTTTTTTAATATTTTATGTCCTAGTTACAAGTTATTTAAGCCAAATTGAACCAAGTGAACAAAAACTAAGTTCGATACATGGTCTGGGTCCAGGGTGAAAAATTATAATTTTAACTTTGTTAATAATGAGAGTTTTTAAACTCAAGAACCATTTAGAAAATGAGGAAATACCCAATTTCTTAAAGCAACTTTCTATATACTGGCAATATTTGTCCAGATTTGTCATTGTCTATTTTACTCTTGTACTCTTTGTTGTCTATGTAAAGTGTGTGAAGTATTAAGTAAAATATGCCAATATTTTAATTTTCTAAACAAACCGGTTCTGTATTTTTCCATTCTAGTTTATAACCTAGTTATAGTTTTTTAGCACAATAATATTTGTTACTGCAGTGGTGAGCTGAATTCCAAAAATGGATGTAAAATCTTTTCTTTTTTCTTGGTGTGCGAAAAGAAGCCTAACGCCAGCATTCGATATTCGTGCTACCGGTGAGTATTATTTGATAGTAAATAAGTAATTAAAAGTGTGTCTAGTATATACTGTTTTCAAGTTTACATAATAAAGATACATAAAATACATGAAAAGTGAATAATATCGATTTTTGTCATCCACGTGAACTTTGAAGGTCATTTAGTCTAGATTCTAAATAGGTTCTAATTTGCTGTATCATAAATTAGCTTGGCCTCTCTACTATAATATACTATTAAAAATAAAAACGTAATCAACATATTGCTTTAACATGTTTAGGACCGAAACATCGTCAGCGGTTTTTGTGCGAAGTTCGCGTAGATGGCTACACTTATGTCGGTGCAGGGAATTCCGTCACTAAGAAAGAAGCTCAGAAGAATGCTTCTAGAGATTTTATCAATTACTTAGTAAGATCTGGAGAGGTCAATGCGACAGATGTACCTGAAGATGTTAGCGTTAAAAATGAAACCTCGGAAGCTACTGGGAACAGTGGCATTGTCGGTAACATCGAACCAGATCAGTCACAGACCCAGAGGCCTGTTTTTCAGGTAATAAACATGAAAGTGATTTTTTAACATGGTTATGAAGTTAAGTATTGTTTATTAAAGGTAACTACTCGACCCTTAGTACCAATAACCTAATGGTACAGGGTATAGATTAAAAATCATAAAATGGTTTAAATCTTGCCATTCAAATGTAAATATCTATACACAAGCTTCTAGCTTAATAGGAATGTTACAAGAAATATTATTAAATTAACAAATATGTTTTTCAGGAAGGAATGGATCCGCAAAGCATGGGTCCAGCGTATCATGCAATTGGCGGGCAAAATCATACATTCACATATATGGACCGTCTTCAACAACAGAAGAATGTAGAGGAAGCTGAGGATTTGGATGTTAATGCTAGTCTCCATGGCAACTGGACCATGGAGAATGCTAAATCGAAACTACATCAGTTTATGCAGATGAATAAAATTAATGCAGATTATGTTTATAAAGCTGTAGGACCTGATCATACTAGGTTTGTGGATTATTTAATATGTTTGAGTTATATTTACTCATTTAGGATATTGAATATGAGATAATCTGAATATAACATAGATTGTGAGATACTAAGTAGGGTTAGCTACAAGTGGTTGATGAAAGCTCAAAAGCTTTAACGACCCTATATGAGGGGGATAAAGTCATGATGAAGATGATTGGAATTTGATATTCTTGATTTATGGTTATCTCAAGAACAAATTAATAAAGTGTAACTTGAAAACCATGATAAAACCTCTTCCGATTAATTTAAAATGCCGATATTATCATAAAAAAATCAATTTATTAAAAAAATTGGAAAGAACGCGCCAATAGCCTAATGGTTTGGGGTATGGACTACCGATCTGGTGGTCGAGAGTTCGAATCCCGCCTTTCGACTATTGTGAACCACATCCTAGCACAAGCCTAGAGCTTAGTTGGAATGGTTAAAGGAAATATTGGTAGATTAACAAAAATCTACTAAAATTTTCTTTTATTAAAAAAAATAGCTTTAAGTAAAGCAATATATTTTGTTTGTATCTTTTTTCCTATATTGATTACTAAAAATAATCATTTCTATTGTATCCACAAACATTATTCTTTATCTTCTATGTATTTATATTGTTGGATTCAAATAAATTATTTTACGTTTTTTATTTATTTTTTTAAATTAAAACACGTATTGTAAAGCCCCGTTAGCAGTATCTAAACGAAAATTTTCTTTATTATTACCATGGTACAAATATTTACATTTTGTTCATCTCTTTTCACTATCAGCTAAGGTTATCAAGTAACCTTGATTTGAACTATATTTTAATGTATATTTCTCGGTATTCAAAGAGAACATAGATAAAACTAGAACACGGTTTCTCTGCTAAGATCCCTATTGTTGTTAAATAATGTTAAATTCCGATACAAATAATGTTTTTCCAAAGAGCCATAGAGAGTTCTATTGCATTATATCTACCGGCCGGATGCTAAAACGATATTTAAATATCTAACAGCGTTTCAAGCACTGGTGCCGCACTGTGGGCAATTTATTGAGCCTCCATAGACAAATTTTGAATCATATTATTTTAAAACATGAGATGAATGCGTCTCTAGAGGCCTAAGATATTGCCCACAGTGGGCCACGCCGCTCCCTTTAACAAAATTCAATATTTTAATTGATTTTCGATTTCAAGTTTGTCAACATCATTTAAAAGTAATACATTTGAACGTCGTTTCAGTATGTGGCCGTGACCCGCTCTTAGTTGAGAGTTCATTAGTTTGATGTAAGGTTGTAATAATTGAAATATGGAGTTTCCAGCTGTCAGTATATGGAACGCGAGTTTGCCGTTTGATCAATCTCCGCAAGTAATCAGTCGTCTACAGAGATTGAAGATCTGCCAATCGCATGTTACTTAGATACGATTGAATCATTTCACAATTAAAACCACGAAGGAAATAGGAATAAAATTGTTGTGCAGAATTTCTGGATTATTCCCAACCGTCACCCCGCTCTGTCCCTACGAGGGGACAGATGAGAGTAAAAAGTTTTATTTGTCCCACTCTTTGCGATGAGGGGACGGTTGGAACTTATTTTACTTCTTAACGGTTCATCTTATAGGTCTTATAGGTATCTGTCACCTTATAGGTGATAGTGGGACTAAAATGTGCGACGGATGAAACTTTTTATTCTCATCTGTCCCCACGTGGGGACATAGCGATTGACGGTTGGGAATAATCAGAATTTCCAGTATTTGATTAAGAATTCTTCGATGGAACATCTACATACTAAAATACTTTATTGTAACTTTTGGGATATTTCAATTACATGTTTGTGTTTGATCGTAAGCTTTTTTAAAATTAACATTGTTTACGTTAGATCAAGGTGATGCTCTGATTGTGCCGAAGGGCTTGGCTTACTTCCAATAAACCTGTTGATTGCACCGTAAGTATTTTCCGATGTTTACTAAGTCTGCAGGCTTCTAGTCTTGTTTTTCATTAGTCTGTTGACTGAACTGGTTTAATTAGCAAGTAGAAAATTGTAATTTTATTTCTCAATGCATAGTATTAGACATTGAGGATGGCCTCTGTCCAGCTCTGGGTAGATAAAGGCTGATTTTATTTGCGTGTTTTTTTCATAATTGAATGTATTAAAAACAAATACATTTTCCGTTTCAAACGTAGAATGAGTTGCAAAAGTATACTTGGCAAAGAAAAATTAACTTGATAAATCAAAACATTAAATAGTAGTCACAGTTAATAATAAAAAGACTACCAATGCCTCCGAATTACAAACAATTTTAAAGACATTTGTTTTAGAAACCGTTTAGTACCATGATATACCTAAACAAATCGTTAATTTTGTTAAACATTACACTGCGGTATATTTTATTTCGTTCTTTTTCGTGGTTTATTATAAACAAAATAAATTCAAAGTGAAACGTCCGCAATAAACCCTTTACGCCTCAGTGTGGATTGACGATGAAAAAGACAAAGTGCTGCAATAATTCACCTTTCCACGTGGATTCATTTCTCGCTCCGCTAGTGTTACTAATTGAAAGACTGTTTTATTCGAATGATACGAATAAAAATTCATAATATAACAGCAAAAAATGACGTACATGCGTGTATATTTTGATTCGGAAGCCGTACAAGTTTCTACAGTTTTGTAAATGTATACACACTTTTGTTGCCGATCCTCAATAAGGGCAAGCAAATTGATGATTATGACACACTTTTGTAGCTGACTGTACATGTTCACGTCAATGACAACAGACGATTTTGATGGTTTAGTGAATAGTTAAAAGTGTTTATTTTTCTAAACTTAAAACTAAAAAAGTCTAAAACTGACTGAAACCAGAAGAATTTTAGTCAAAATTTTATTTTAATTGAATTTTTATTTTACTGTTTTCAAAGTAGGTTTAGAAACTTGTAATATTTCTGTGATTTAAATATAAGATTTACATGTAAATAGTTGTAAAATTATGAAAGCAAAATACATCCGCACCCCAGGCCTTCACTTAAAAGATGTGTCAGGGTAATGATAAGGCGGCAACAAGCCGCTAATAAAAAAACTTAAATCCAAGAAAGCTCATGTAAGAATACGGTAATGTTCATTTTTTAATCTTCTCACTGTTTAAAATGCACACTTTTTTTTACAAATCTACATCTACAGACTCTTGGTCTGTACTCTTTTTTGCACAGTTGACATTTTTTTAAAACATAAACAATTTGTAGAAACAACGTAACTGTTGCAGAGGGTGTTTTCCGTAACATTTTTCGTTCTATTCCGTTTTCAGGTTAAGGTATATTTGCGCAAGGGAAGTGAGGCATGGCAAACACAATTATGGTAAACTGAATCCCGTTGCCGAATCAAATGTCCTATCAATCAAACGGTATACAAATATTGACGGTTTTAACATGGGAGAGGAGTTTGTGATTTTGTTTTAAACACGCGAGAGTTGTACGAAGAAAAAATACGTGTAACGTTTTTTATTTGTTTTTATATTTTGACGTCGTACTCGAGAATGACATTTTAATTTTCCACCTATTTTTCTCTATTATAATAACATGTGTGCAAATTAATGATCCTGTGTTACCTTCGAATCTCAACAACCATTTGGCCCAATGGGAAAAATTCTAACGGTTCAACGGGAAACACCCCAACGATCAACAAAAAAAAACAAAAGCGAGTTGTTGAACTCAACTGAGTTATGGTGTAAAAGCACAAACATTGGCATTTGAATGCTAAAAAAATTGTTATTAAAAACTGTGTAATTTAAACCAAGTTTATGCGTTAAAAAGATTTTTCTTCGTCACGAACTTGCTGAGTTTCATTAGTTTGATAGCTTGATTGTGACGTCACAGGATTAATGGATCCTAGATGCGGACAGAGCTCTTTGTTCCGAAAGACCGGACGAATTTTCTTAAAAATGTTGCAAATTGTCAACGAAAAGGTTGACATTAAGAACACTGGGGTGCGAGGGTCACGTGGTGAAAGTTTGTAGTCATGGATGGACATTTGTCAGAGTTTGTAGCCTTAACCGCTAACCGGATCTCCATTAAATTCGGCATAGATGTATAAAGCATAGTATTTCATATTTAAACAAAATTATTTGTCATGTTTGCACAATAAATCGCAAAAATGAAACTAGCCGTACCTCAAACAAACCTTTATTACATATTTAAAGATATTTTATTACATTGCTACTAAACGCGAAACGTTTTTAAGCTTTAATGCATAATAAAATAGGTAATTTGCATAAACGCGATAACAGCCATTCTTCCCCAACCCCTTTACTTATCTTTCCAGAGATCAGCAACCTTTTATTGTTTACACAAATTACTAGATGTAATTAGAAATTAATTTTAGTAAACATTTATCATCATCAACAGTAGGTTTTTACTGTTTTCACATTGTTTTAGCGCTGGGATTCCACTCTACAAATATTATTTCGTCAATTCTTTCTGAAATCTAAATAAAAAATGTATTTAAGACGAAGAGGACATATGTGTAGTTTTACTGTACTTTAAGATTCACTTATTTTAACAGTATATTTAAAATACGTTAACAAACTCGCTTCGCCTTAATTATAGTAAATTTAAGGGTGAATTTTATTAGAAGCTCCTGAAATTTCAAACCGCGTAGATCAAATCGTAATTAGGCAACGCCCAACGCGACGTGTTTGAACACAAGATACGCGGGCTTGTAGGTATTGAGCCAATTACAGAGTAAAATATAAAACATTATTTTAATTGACTACTGTAGTTTCCGTTTAAACTTAAGTAACCACGTTATATAAAGTAAATAATAATCTCTATAGATTAAACATTCAAGTTTTATATTCATTTGATGTGTCATATACGTTTAAACTTTTTGAAATGACGTGTTTTTATTAAATACAATAAAACTACTTGAGATTTACGGCCGAATAATAAATCGAGTCTTCATTTTTAAGGTCCGCTACCTATCTGAGAAACAGCTTAAACTTAATAGATACAGAAAATCAAGAAGAAAAGTATGTTTACTGTGAAAAAAGTGACACTGCAGAAGTAATAAAATATGTAGGTATAAGTGATTCTAGTATATTTTCATATGGTACATATCCCAGCATGTTACAAGGCCTTGTAAATTAAATTGCAGGCTTTGTTGGGTCAAACGCGGCCATTATACATGCCTCGTAAGGGATTTGCTTCGGTTGACATAACTGAAATACCTCGACCGTTTCAAACTCGTTACCTATCAAAAGGAATTGAACAGTTTTGACACTGTTTTTAATTTAAAAAAATGTTCTTTTTATCAGATTTAAACCATCTTCATACTAATATTATAAATGCGAAAGTTTAGATGGATGGATGTATGTTTGTTAGAGTTTGTAGCATTAACGACTGAACGGATCTGGATGAAAGTTGACATACATTTAGAACATAATCTAGAAGAACACATGGACTACTTACTGTTGTGTTTTTAATTCCGCGCGGACGGAGTCGTAGGAGTAACAAATAGATTGGATATTTAGTTTAATACATTTTATTAAATACGTGATTCGTCAAGTCATAGTTAGGAATTAAAAAAGATAAGAATGTATATGAGCTACGTTACTCGGTGATAATCTAACTTTCTATTAGAAGAAGAACTTTCCTAATCGGTTATGTAATTTTTGAATTTACTCGTAACATTAAAAAAAAACTTTTTTAATAGAAAATAGAAGAAGTGTTTGGTGTTTTTTTAATTTAAGAAACCGCTGTGTTAGGAAAATATAAAAAAGTAAATTAAAATGATTCAGTATTTTTAAAATGGCAATTCTAGAGATAGATGGCCATTAAAGCATTTTACGTTTCACGTGAACATGTACGACAGAATAAGGTCTGCGGATTTAAAAAAAAAGTGCATCAAAAAATTTAAATAGAGAAAGAAACAATGGAAATGAATTGAAACAGTCTCAGTGGCATTGTGCTTTCCGTTCTATTGTTACAGCCGCGCTCGCCGGCTACCGATGTAATACATAACTATTATGTACAAAATAACGTTTTTCAGTTATTTTAGTCAATAAAAAACTACAGTTGGATTTCTTAATCATTTTTTATTATTTTTTAGTATATGTCTTCAATAGGTTAGGTCGCGGAAATGTTAACTGAGGTCGTAATAGTACAGTCAGCTGCAAAAGTTACATACTTACAGTTATAAAACTTTAGCTATTTAAATATGCGTTCTGTTAAAAAATTATGAATGGATTTATCCGTTCGCATGCTTCCAACCTTTAATTGAGAAATACGTGAATATTTTTGAAATGGAAAAACTATACATATTTTTAAAGTTGTATAAATTCATGCATGTCTATGTCGCTGACTGTACAAAGATTTATTCGTAATAGAATTGAATTATTTATTATAAAAAAATATTCGTTCTGTAATACTTTCATCACGAGTTTGAAGAACAACCATTTGTTTAGAATTCCACAAAAGGACGTTTAAACGGAATTGAAGACCCAAACATAAATAAAAACTTTTATCTCCAAACCGTGGAAACGACAATGGCCGTCGTTAGAGCTTTTTATCCACTTCTACACGCAATTAGGTGCTTATAGAAACGTTGTTAAAGATTTGATTGTGGCTTTTTACGACAGCCGAAACGGTTCAACGTCGACCTCGAAAGTAAAGGAACTTTCCTAACTTGAGATTTAATCAAAAAAGTTGATTATTTTTTGTGTAAATAACGTCAGTATTACTAATATCATATGTTTAAATGCATTAATTTTTATTACTACATAACCCCAGATAACAATCGAACGTGTGTGTGCGAATCGAAATACGTGACGGAAATATCGGATTTTGTTACCTGACAGTGACGTCATTTTTAAGCTATCTCAGCTTCTATCAGCTAGTGGTGGGACAGGCCCTTGGTATGCTAAATCCTTGAGCGAGGTTTTAAACATTTTTATTAAAATTTTTCGAAAAATATTTCACATACGAATTTCATACACGTAATAAAAAGTTTTCGACTAAATGCTATTTATCATTAATGGTATATTGACTCTGATATAGAAGTGTATAAAATATTTTATTTATTCGTTCACAAGCTTTCAGCGAGGCATTTGTACAGAAATGCCTCTTCACGAGAAACCTTTTCGATATAATAAATTGCTTTGGTATTTCGGTAAAAGATTAGAAATGTGTTTCTTTTAATAGTATTTTTATTGGAGAGTAACAAAGTCTTGAATGTTTGCTCTTTTAATAAAAAAGCAATACTAATATTATAGAAATATAAATCTATAAATGTTCTTACATACCACAGATAATACAATACTAAACTAGTAACAATACTTGGGCTACAGCTGATGATGAAACAATACCGAGGGCTCTCTCCAGCTGTCGTTAATAAGGTTTTATTTAAAGTGGTTTTTATATTTTTTTTACACGAGCTGTCGCTCGCAAACTTCGTTAGCGCGAATTTGAATCACCCGTTACGCCATTTTGACAGTGCGGAATTTTAATAAAAGTATTCTATAATTTGCCCGTCTATGTCGGTTACCCTTCAGTGAAAGTCCGGTCGAAATCGGCCCAGCCGTTTTGTAGATTACCCGAACCAAACGCGGCTTGCGGACAGACAGACATTTTTTTTTTTGTTACGAGCGACGTAAATACATCATCTTCCCGTAATTTGGAATTTTTCTTTTGATATTGCAAACAGACACTTCAATTTTATTATACGTATAGATTATTCGAACCCCTCTGGTTCCGCGGTATAGGAATACGCGTATTAGGGTTGTTTACTGTATGTAGCTTCCACTTTGTATCTGCGATACTCACCGCAGCCGCTTTAAAAGCTGGATAACGCAATTTCCCCACGGTTTCAGAACTCCATTGAGGCTATATTGGCTTGTTAGATATCGAATTAATCAATTACCGCTGACCTTTACGGATAATGGAACAGCCAGCCCTGCAAACTGTTGCCGGTTAATACTAGATCAAACCGGTATAATGCACTTCGAATTCATGGACTTTTGAAGTTTAACGTAGGGAAGTGGATAGGTCAATATTTTGAACTTTTAATTTATTTTTAATCACATATAATATAATATTTTGTGATATTAGCGAATTTTATCTGCCCTAGAACACATTTTTGAATGTTTTCTTTTCAAAAACAGCGTTTACTGGACTCAAAACTGTGCCACCATATGTCAAATATGACGCAAAGATCACTCGAAAGACACGAAAGACCAGAGGTGTTTGGTTTGCTATAGCTATGCTATGCTTTCTGAAACGTTATTGATGTCTCCATTTTTAACAAAAACTGAGAGAGATGGTAATCTGGCAACTGTTAGAGCATTAAGTAATGCAAATAACAATACAGAATCTTCTTGAATTTTATTATTCAATGAAATGGAATATTTGGACCAAACATTGTTAACGAGTATTTCCCTAGAGAATGGTTTTTGTTCCAGTTGTGGACAAATACAGCGCTGTTTGCGAGACATGATATCCTAGTAGCAGATGCTACTGTTTGTTTGATTGGAAAACATATTTTATGAGCCTGATATCTGTATCAACGCTACTGTTTATTTTATGTTTCCCAAATATTATTTTGGCGATATTACATACAGACAACTTTATTAATTGTTAATACTTAATGCATCGGAACGTTTTAATAAAGCAAAAGCCATTTATCACAAGCGGTCGCACTGGATTACAATAATAAATTAGAATGGAACATGTATTTCTAGTTAATAATTTTTATGTAACATTTTCATAATAAAATTCTGTCAAAATTTTTGTCAACTCGTTTTGCAAAATAAATCTTTTTTATGTAAAATGGCTTAAGAATTTTTCAATACGATTTTATCAATTTACTTAAATAACATGTTACATTAATAAATTAAAAAAAAAAGTATTAAATTCAAAAGCTAGCTTTCGCCCGCGAGTCCGTTCGCATGGAATTAAATAAAACAATAAATAGATAGCCTATATTACTCAGGAATAACGAAGCTTTTAAATGGTGAAAGTATTTTGGAAATCGGCCTAGTAGTTCTTGAGACTATTCATTACAATCAAACAAACAAAGTTTTCCTCTTTATATAATAATATAATATAATATTAGTATAGATTAAAATGAAATGCAAAAAGTAAGAAAAATAGTAAAAAGTGGGTATTGGAAAATACATAAATGAATATAAGAGAATTTTAAATAATATAGCAAGTGGAAACTGCGACGGAATTCGACCACTAATTGAAAGGAAACAAATCGTTGCGCGTCGCTCAACCGGAACGCGAACAATTAACATTTCATTTAGAGTTTTCACTAGCGAAACATTTCTGCATAAACATGTAGTTGTCTCAGTTTTCTAAAAGGATAAGTGAGGGATGACGACAAAAGAGGTTGGTCAAAGTAACTCTCATGAATTATGTAAGCAATATTTCTTACTTTTTTTGGAGCTGTGCTCCCGGAATACCTGATACCTGAAATTCCTAAGTATTACTTTATCTTACTACTAGCTTTTTCCGTGCGGCTTGAAATCCACATGAAATTATAAAAACTTTACTTTCAAATACAAATGTCAAAATGCACAAATGACAACGAAGGCAATGTCAAAGACATTGTATACCAATGACCGTATTATGGCAACCTTGCTTCATTTATATTGGCAGCTTGTAGTTTATGGTCCTTTTCCCACATGAGGAATTTTCCAAATTATTTACCCCCTACGTTTACTAGCGTGAAAATGTATAGCCTAAAGCGTGTCGTAAGTGTAGGGTTTTGTATTAAAGTAAGAATTATTAAAAAAAATGCTGTGATTGCTGACATCCTACGCCACAAAGTAGTGTGTATTTACGCTTTATTATATCAGTATACATAGGTTTATAGTACCTTTTTAAGTACATTTTGTGGGTTACGATTATTTTAAAGGAGCCATCGAAATATAAATATAAATCGTCGGTTTCATTTTAACTTCTATGTTATGAATACTGAAAACTTGAGTATTCAAGTGAGGAAGAGCTTGTGGGTGCAAAGTTTCGAACATTGACGTTCAATTTCCTCTTGCATTGAGTTTGAGCTAGAACTTTATTGAGTGTTGTCTTTAAATGTGTCTCATGAACAAGGGTTTGTGAGTTTCCATCGTAATGTAATCTTAAAGTTATTTTTTTAGTTTTAGCACTTCTGGATATCAAAACGAAAGGTTTAAATTATCATTACTAACTGTTGCTTGCGACTTTGTCTCCGTGAAATTAAATTAATAATGAGAAACATAGCCTATGTTTATCTATACTTCTATACTATTATAA